>VYZT01031331.1:95150-105591 GCA_013400735.1 Pomatostomus ruficeps
GGCCCCGCAACCAGGGGCGGGCGCGGCCTCTCCGCACCACCCGCGAGGGAGCGGCGGCGCTCGGCGGCCGAGCCGGGGCGGTCACATCCCGGGTGCGCACGGCTGGGCTGGGCTGGAAGGTCCCCGGAGCTCCCCTGCTCCTCGGCAGCGGGGGCCAAGGCGGCGGGCGAGGCTGTGCCTGGGCGCGGGGAAGGGCCGTGCCCACGCCCGGAGCCGGGAGGGCCCCGGGGCGGCCCGAGGGGAGAAGCCGCGTGCTGCCTCCTGCAGGAGGGCTCCTCGCCCGCTGACAGCTACTGCAGCCCAGAAAGGTACGGGGAAAAGGTCCCACGCCCTGTGCGACACTGTTAGCTGTTCCCGCAGCCTTCCTGTGGTGCCGGCCTCTGGCATTTCCTTCTGGGGGTTTTGAAGTCAGTGCTCAGGAAAGGCATTTGTCCAGCCGACCAGCCTCGTCCTGCATTGCTGGCACGGAGAGCATTATCTCTGCAAGTGCTCATCACAGCCTGGAAGCCGTCCCTCAGTCGCTGGGTCACCAGCGCAGAAACGCTGCGGTTCTGCATCTCAGTTGAGCACTGACCAAGGCAGCACAGCCAAAGCTGCTCTCGGCTGGCGGTGTGGCGGAGACGCTTCTCAGTGCTGTTTTACATAGGGTTCTCTTCACCTTTGGCTCCATTTAATCTCTTGTTTGGCAAAACAACACAGTGCTCCTCTCCTGTGTTACTTGGAACTAGCTCCAAAGACTGCTAAAGGCCATGGGAGATCCGGGGAAGTGTCTCATGATCTGGCTGCCTGGAGGCACTGCTGCGGGTTCCCGACGGAAAGGCGCAATGCCTGCAGACGCCTCCTCAGCCCCTGAGGGGAGTATGGGGCAGCAGGGACAGGGGACACATCTTCTCTGCCCCATCTCTAGTGGCTCTGTGCCCCGACAGCTCCCGGTGACACCAGCGATGGCGCAAGGCCGGCCCCTCGAAGTTGGCGACCATAACCAGCTCCAGAAAACATCCCTTCTCTTTCCCACAGGGACCAGCAAATCTGTCTCGCAGACAAAGCCAAAATGTGGTTATATCTAAAATCTGTCAATTTCAACAGAGTGGGTCAAGATTCATGAAAACGTCTGTGTAGGATCATTACAGGTTGCACAGGGGTAGCAGTTCCGCTGCTGTAGGAGAATGGAACCCAAAAGTTCACTTGCCCCAAACCAGCACATACTTGTCTTATGGCAACTCAGACTTCTCCCCATAAACATGCCAGAAGAGGTGTGATGATTCAGCTTGCTGTGGTTTTATGTCCTAAAGTGCTGGTCCCTTGCCACTATTCCTGCTTTTGAGAATTTGAAATTGCTTGTGCTATTATCTCAATTATTTTTTTTAATTATTTATATAGGCAGTGTGGAAAAAGCAATGAGAGTCCTTACATTTGATAGGAGAACTCTGTTTGAATGAGTTTTTGAGTCACCTACACTGTGACTGTGCCTAAGCTACACCAGCAGGCAAATAGAGGGAAACTCCCAAATGGCACAAAGCTTTCACCTCCACCTCCTGTATCACATGCTAGCCCTGGGGTCTCCAACCAGAATATGGAGGACTGTGGCAGGGTTCCCAGCTGCCTCCTTTCTGTCCCCAGATGAGTTTTCTTCCCCTGCAGTTTTTCATAAGACCAAGTGTCTGGCTGAATAGCAACTAGAGTAAAAAAAGACTGCATGTGAAAATGTATTGTTCCCAAAGACGATAATGCAGTGAGTGCTTTTATCCCAATAATGTGATTTCGTTAGTCAGATATCCCTGAATATCTCTGGAGTGTAGCAGGTTCTCTACCAATCCTGCCCTGCTTCCCAGAAGTATTTCCCCTTCTTCCCTGATAAAGTTGCTCTGGCACTGACTTCCATGATGTTGAAGTTTGGGATAGTTTTTCCTTTTTTTTGCTTGTCTCTCTATCTTAGGAATTTTTCCCCATTCTTGTTAATAGGTGGATGATCAAGAGAGACTAAGGAGCCAGGGACAGTGCCTGACCCCGGGGTAGGCAGGGGGCAGGGCACCAGGCTTTTTTTAGTTTTTCCTGCTTCTGGGGAGAGAGGAAGGCGGCGGCGGGAGCTCGGGGGCAGACTGCCACCACTCCAGGTTTTCGCTTCTTGCTGCGGCTTTCTGCCTGTCTTGGGGGTAAGAAACCCAGGACCCCCGAGCTTTTTTTCCCCTCCCAGGAAGCCAGCCCCCCAGGTGGGGTCCGAAGGTTGGCCAGTCTGCCGGGACACCTCAGTGCTTCCAGCCTCAGCTACTGAATTGCTGACACACCCCTGCCTACCTCTGCAGGACCCTGCCAATTCCTGCCTTCCCAGCCTGCTACTCCTGCTACCCCTGTTACAGCTCCTCCTGCTATCCAAAGAGGGCACGGGGACCAGCTGCCCCTGGGAGCTCGTACAGGGAGTTCTTTCTCCATCCCTTCCTGCCGGTTGCAGCTGCCATTGTACACACGGCNCCACCATATATATATATATTAATAAAGGACTGTTATTCCTCTTTTCTCATACCATTGCCTGAAAGCCCTTGATTTCAAAATTATACCCATTTGGAGGGAAGGGGGTTACATTTTCCTATTCTAAAGGAGGCTTCTGCCTTCTTTAGCAAATACCTGTCTTTGAAACCAAGACACATGAGCAGAAGATCAGAAGATCAGAAAGTATTTTCCAGATCATAACTGCATAGTGAAGTTATTAAGAGAGAAGCAAGTCCACTAGAAGTTTAGTAAGGGCCTTAATTCCCCATATGCATTCTGAGCCTATATTTACCTTCCTCTTTCCATATCCATTTTCCAAGAAAATTGAATACATGGATATTATAGTGGCAGAGACACTTGGTTTCTTCTACCTTTCCTGACACTAAAAGGATAAGGAAAACACAACAAAACAGAATTATGGCTAAAACAGATGCCCAGAGCTGAAATGCTTTTCTCCCAGCAGGGCTGAAGCTCAGCAGAGCAGTGAAGTGGTGAGAACATAGCCTGGTTTGGCTTTTGAGTACTGCAGAGGGCTATAAGGACACCTAAGGTGCAGGTAATCTTGTGAAGTAGGAAACAACTGATTTTAAGGTAAGCAAGAATGATTTAAGGTATGAAGAAACACGAGCTCAAGTCCATTCTTACCTCATTCAGCTACTTGATAGAGCAGGCATAATGTAGCCAATTATGAGTAAATCCTGCCACCTTGGATTTGGGTAAGCTGCTCAGGGTAATTAAGAAAAAGTGTTTAAGCGCAATGGTCCTTGTAATACTTAAAAGATCAAAGAACAAAGTAGATAAGATAGAAATGAGTACAAATTATTTTGAATCTATACTAATATAACTCTCTTTCCGAAATCTTCTCTTTGCTGCTTAGTATATAAAATCCTCTCTTAGAAATGAATGCAACAATGAATTCTTGTGCTAGTTCTGCAGACACTGGATGCACTGCGTGTCTGCGCATGGATTTTGGAGACATCCATGAGGGGAAAATACTGCATCCCTCACACAGTCTCTGGTTACCAAGGCAAAGGCAGGTATAAATAGAAACAATCTGATTTTTTTTAAATTCTATCTAGAAACCTGTGTTGTTGATAACCCTCTGACAGCAACATCTTATTCCAAATGGTTCTGTTCTGCATTTGTGTGGAAACTTCTGGTTTAATCCTTTCCTCCCTAAATAAACAGCAGCTACTTCTGGTTGTCATTCCACTGAAATATGAAAATTGTCTTGGAAGTAAAGTTTGGACAAATACCTGTTTTGCTAAGAGCTTTCATGAACCAAATGAACAAGAGCTAACACAAAGCTTGGAGGAAAACCCAGAAAAGAAAGCAGTCTTTCTCCCTGAGTGGCCATTCAGATGACTAGCACTGAAATGATTTATCAAGTTTTACATTTTCATCTTCACCAATAGAAGAATCTTCCAGATTCTCCACACCAATAAAATAGATGGGGTGGTGAATCACTTGCTGTTAAATACAAAGGAAATAAAGGAGAGATTCATTTGGTTGATGACAGCTTGCAGTTGCAGAATCAAGACAGCCTCAGCTTGAAGTAATTTGGATCATCTCTGAAACCGATGGGGTGAATTAAAAATAAAAACTTAAGTTTCTGCAGAAACTGGTGGGTTATCAGTAGACCTTACAACTTGCTGCTTCTGCAAGATCCTTGCAAAAATGTGAAATACAGAAATAAGTGTATTATCTGATCTAGTGTGTCATTTCCTTTACACACAGAGTTACATTAAACAGTGGAAGTAATGATCAAAAATATGAAGATGTATAATTTCGTAAGTGCTTAAGCTGAAACACAGGAAGTTTCTGGAACTTCTGAAGAGGGAATTGTTCCCATCAGTAATATTACATTCATGCCTTCAACCTTGCATCTTGATAAACTGTCACATATAATCACCATGTTTATTAAAGTGTCTTGTTACAGAAAGATCACTTAGCTTTTAGTAGTATTACATGACTGAGCTCTCAAAGGCCTTGCAGGTCTGAAAGCTGACTTGTTCTGAAGTTTTAGCTAAGGAACAAAAAGTAAATTGAGTAGGCTCTTCTTCACAACCAACCACTTGGATTTCCAGCTGCACTTCATTTGCTGGAAACCTCCTCCCACTTTCAGATGTTCACACACCTACAGCCTTACCCACATCTCCAGCTGCTGAATTTTCAGGCCACGAGATGCCAGTGTTGGATCTTGGGAAGGGAGAGTCCATAATTCATGGAGTAAGACTGACACCTGAGCAGATGTGGGTGCACTCCGGGAAAGGCTGCTCCAGCAGTGCTTCCAGGACCACAGGGCTGTGGTGGGGAAGTGGAGCACACGTAGGGCAGGGAAAATGCTGCAAAAACCTCCCTTTTGTGGAGTCAGAGTATAGATCTAGAGGCTTAACATTAGGTGGACAAATTTATGATGTCCTCTATAGGGGCAGTGTTTTGCAACCGGAGAGGAAATTACAGTGCAATGCACTGTATTAATTTAAAACTAGTTAACGACTAATTTTAAACAATTTAAAAACAATTATATGGACAGGCAGACAACAGCTGTAGTATTCATACAGATGCAAAGGCATCTGTCTCAGTGCAGATGTTACCCTTTTAAAATAGGAAGGAACCAAGCATATGAAAAAGGAGGGGGGGGGGAGGGGGGAGGGAGTGTTATTTCTAATGGTGTTGTCAGTGTTTCTCTGCTTGAGTCCTTAGAGAGAAAATCCATCAGACAATGGGGAAGATGGAAGAGTTGAGTCTAAGCAATTTCAGGTACCTTAAAACTAACAGGGAGGGCTCCTTAGCACCACCTTCCAGGCTTTAGTGGCCCAGAGTTGGAATTAAAATGGCAGAAGTTTACCCTACACAAACTTGCTGCAGGACTTACACCTGCACAGTTAGACTTTTCTGAATAAACTCACTATTCATGTTAATGTTTGTATTAAAATACTGAAAAGTATTTTCCTTTTCCACATAAGAAATTTGTATCCATGACCTGCAGTAACAGCTGTTTCTAATACTTGATAAATGGAAGTGGTGGTTCTGCCAGCCCAAAGCACAGCTTTGCAGGCCTCTCTCTCGGCTCCAGAACATCTCGAATTTTCTTCTCAGGTACTAAGCCTCTATTAACTCTAACTTAGTCTTTGATAACTGTCAAGCTGGTTTTATTTTACCTGAAAACAAAACAAAGGTAGGAGCAGGAGCTAAGATAAAGAAAGGTTTACTCCCACATGTTTGCACTGTTGGTATCCCTGCAGCGATCCAGGTGCTCACATGCCAGCCAAGCAGCCTCTGCATTGCCTGTAATGACATCTTAGATTGCAGCAAAGGCAAAAGGAGGGATTTAATCAATGACAGCAGCACTGCAGTCTGTCCTTATGCTATGAAACACAGGCTCCCCAGCCCTGGTTTTCTTGTATTCACCACTAGCCAAGGTAGTACAGGAGATTTAATAGTGTGTGAAACTTCAGGGCTACTAAAAATCCACCTTGTGTGTTCTGAATAACCTCACTGATTACTTTTCTCCCCTGAACACTGGAATATTCTGTTTCCCTAACTACTGTTTTGCTCTGGAATTTTTCCCTTAAATGGCTGTAGTCTTATGTTACTTGTCAGCTTCAAAAGACATCACGCGTGCAACATTTTTGTCCTGTCAGCTGGTAGTGGTTTTCAAAACAGGATGCCTATTTTTCCCCTGATTATTTGCAAGTGAGACACAGAAGTCTGAGCTTTTGTTTTCAGTTGGTTATACAGGTTCAACCTGGTGATTCATTCTTCCTGCAGCTACATTTCCAGGAAAAGACAAAGCCCTGGCTCTTCTCCAAGTTATCCAAGTAAGATCAGAAAGCACTCCTTCTCCCACAGCTGTGACACTTTCTAAGAAGGGAGAAATTGAACAAAACACATCCCAGAGCTGGTGTCATCACCCTGCAGACAGCCAAGGAGGTGCATGACCTTGGAAAGGCATGTGCAGTACCAGGTCAGGGTGAAGATAACAGCAGAGTTTACTGGATTTAAGATTCTTGGCCCTGTGAAACACAACCAAGTGTGTGCAAGGAGCCATTCTCCATTTCTGGGATTGATAGTGACTGTGAAGCTGGATGGCTTACGGGAAATCCTGCAAGTTTATTTCAAGCTTTTTAGAATACTCTCATCTTGTTGCAGTTGGTGTGGACAAGAACACACTCTTGGAATTGGGAATTTTTCAAGAGTTATTACTCATAAAGAAGCTGGTAACTTTGGTTTCAGACATCTCCTCTTAGAGATACTGCTGCTCACAGATGAAGGGAAGCCTGGTTTTGCATCATGAGGCAAAGAACTCATGTGAAGGCAAGTGCTGAGATTTCGGAGAGGGAGTTAAATAAAAACCTGCACAACTCTGCCTACAGGGAACCATCGCAGGAAATGTAAAGACTTGTCTGAGAAGTGGGGTTCCTTTGAACACAAGCAGACAGCAGCTCACATGTACTCAGCAAATGGGCCAAGTAAAGAGACAGAATTACCTCCCCCTGTAAGACCACAAGCCAAAACACAGCTGATAGCACTAATATTAGTCCTGTCAAGCCTGGCAGTCTTCATTTATTATGCATCCTGCCAATAATTATACATATAGTTAAGCTTATAGCTCAGAAGCTGCATTTAGTAGTTGGCAGGGTGTGCTCCTCACTCGTATTGCTCCTCTGACCTCATTAAATTAACATGAGGAGCAAGTCTGGTCCTTTGTATTTTCAGAATAAGCCACAGGTCTTTATAATCTCTGCATATTAGGAACAGAGGTCACTACTCCTTTGGCTGTCATCACAATCTGATTTAGGGTTTGTTTCAAGATGCTGTCTGGCCTTCCTTAGAGGCTGTGTGGAGTTCTCCCGAAGTTTGCAGAAACTTCCCGAGAGGGCTTAAATTAGGATTTGTTTCCCACATTTTTGAAAGTTGCTTTCCCTTTTGTGAAAATTAAAGCACGAGGAGGGGGGCTGCTGCCCACTGGGTGCCCTGCTCAGAGACAAGGGGTGGTAATTGAGAGTCCCACGGCACAGACCTCTCTTTCTGGAGCAGGAGGAAAAGAGGTTGGATCCAAACAGTCCGTAGTAAGCTATTTTCAGCTCAGGGATTCATTATTGCCACGATCTGCCATCCAAAATGCCTGCTTATGCAAAGTGTGGAACTAAGTATGTGCTGCCCATTGTACATCAAAGTAATTGATTTTTTTAATAATGGAAACTGTCTGATGATTCATTGGGGTAAATCAAGCAAAACAGTAGAAAGATGGGACAGGAAATAGGAAGAGAACCAGAACCAGTAATAAATAATGATAGAGGGTATTCAGTGTATTGCTACAGCGGTAAGTCAATAAAGTGTTAAGCTGCATAAATAAAAAGATAATGTATTTCATTTCTGCAGGGTGTTGCTCAGACTACACCTATTAACAGGATTGCCTGGTTCTGCAGAAAACACGGCAACAGGTTTTGTCATATTATCCTGATAAATCAGATTTGTATTAAGATTTTAAGTTACTTTGCCAAAATGGAGCAGGAAATGAATATTCCTCATCACTGCAGCTAAAGGAAAGTATGCACAGATATGGAAAATTACTCTTTACTGGTATACTGAGGTATGTGGAAGCAGAAGCTTAACTTTTTCTGGAATGACATGGAGGGGGGACAGTTTGCTGTTTCAGTGACTTCCAAGAATTAAAGTCAGCTTCCTCTTGACTAAGACCTACATGAATAAGTCCTCACAGGGAAAGAGACTACTGATTTCTTTCCTCCCTCTGCATGTTTGTATAAATCCTGATACTCTACAACAGCACTAGCACAGGGGAAGAGCAGCCTTCATCTCTCCCCCTTTGCAGCATTACACACTGAGAACAAGTATGAGACCCATGGGAAACTTCAGCCTCTGGGAGGCAGAGGAAACAAAACCTTCACATCCAAATAGCAGTGAGGCACGTCACATACTCAGCCACTCCAAGTTCCCAGCATTTTTTCATCTATTGGCACAAGTATGTGGGGGTTCTGGCTGTTGGCCCAAATGGCTGGGTTCTGGTGCTCAGCTGCCTGGTGAGCCACTCTTGCTCACTTCTTCACATTTGAACAAAGATTTTCCACTGCTCAAACCTGCAGCTTTGGCAAAGGATTTCCTCGAGGCTGCTCAAAAGCTGAGAGTTAGTAGAGGCCCCAGTTTGCTGCTGGGATCTCCCAAGGCACTTGCCGCAGCTGCACCTCCCTTTGCTGAAGCCAGGCAGCCCCACGGCACATGCTGGCATGGCTGCGAGGAACAGACGGACTTGGTTTTAGACACAGTCTCTCGGCATGGCTGCTGCCTGGCTGACGTGTGCAGATTTGCCTGTGGCTCCCACCACTGCTCCGGATCGAGCAGCTCACCTCTGTCAGCGTGGAGCCACTGGCAGGGGCCCAGCAGTGCAGCAGGAGTACAGCTTGCTCAGCCACTCCAGCTTTTGAAAATGGTCAGCCAGGTGCAAAGAATGAAGGAAGGTGTTGCTTTTCTGATGCAAGAGTAAATTATGCCAATTTTCATATTAAATAGTGCAGATGCAAGCCAACTCTTATTCTTGCTTCAGTAAGCTTCGGCAAACCTCTAGCTTCTTCTCTTTCCCCACCATCCTCACAAAAAATCAGTGGGTGCAATGCCAGAGGGAAGAAAACACCAACCTCTGAATGGCTATTTTGCATGAAGCCCCTTTGCCCCTGCCTGGCTCAGGTCAGTCTCCTGTTCCACCCAATGGTTAGCCCCTGGTCCTTCCTAGAACTGGCAGCAGGACCAGCTGGCCTACAGCTTTCCAAGCAGAGTGCAGAGGGACTTCAGTTGGGCTGAAGTGGTTCAAGAAGTGCTGAAAGCAAATCTTCCCCAAGGTCCTCGCGTAATGCACGAGGTCAGATTCCTCTGGAGTAACAAAGCTTTGCAAACTGTCAGTAGCATGTAGACTGGCTTAGCTAACACAGTTTAGAGAAATTGCTGGTAAGTGAAAAGGTATCATTGATCAGTCTGAGGGAATAATCCTCATATAAGACTAGAAATCGTTTGGTTTGTTCCTTTATTGTGCCTGGGATTAAGTTGTAGTGATCTGGAAACACAGCATCATCTGTGACTTACTCTCTTCAAAGAAACTACACACGGTTTGCCTAAAATATCCGTATTTGCCATGACATGAGAGAGCCAACATTTGGATTTTTCCTACAAAATGGAGTAAAACCCTGAGCCTGCCTATCTTTGGGATAACTGCCAGATGATAGCAGCGTTTTGTAATACTTTTGTATGTTCTTAAGTCTTCCGCAGAGCCATTCTTCTTATCAGAGGCCAGAGTTAAATTTTTGTAGCGATAGCGGGTTGTTTCATCGCAGAACAAGGCATGTTTGTGTTTATCAGGGCCTCTGACTGCTTTGGATATCTCGCCCTCTAATCCATCTTCCCTGGAGTGTATTTGAACATTCCAGTCCTCTGAGGAACTCTCAGGTAGCTGAAACTCAGCAAACAAATACGCAGTTGCTGAAACTTTCAGCGGTCCCCGGGGATGCGGCGGCCCCGTGCAGTGTCCCTTTCCCGGACTGCTGGCAGATACCGCGCAGAGCGGCGAACGGAGCGCCCAGCGAGCGGCGGGACGCGGCACTGCCGGGGCTCTGCTGCCCCAGGGGCGGGAGCCCATAAGCCCTAACGGAGGGGGAGAAGCCGGTCACGAGCTGCTCGAACTCGCAGGAGCGGCGGCGGGGCTGCCGCCAGGGCAGTCCTGGCGTTCCGGCTGATGCTGCCGCGTGGTGCAGTGGCCGCGGCTGTCCCCTCGCTGTCCCCTCGCTGTCGCCCCGCTGTCCCCTCGCTGTGCCCCCGCTGTCCCCACGCTGTCCCGCACATCCGCTCCGCTCCCGCTGCGCCCGCAGCACGTGCGCGCCCCGACAGCGCGAGCTCCCCGGGGGCGGGGCCGAGCGCGCGGCGCCGAGGGGGCGTGGCCCCG
>VYZT01031331.1:109282-146553 GCA_013400735.1 Pomatostomus ruficeps
GGGGGGAGAACTTCTTACAGCTGACACTTTCTTGCTAGATCCCTATGTTTAAACATAGATCTACTTTTTCATAAATTCCTTCATCCTTGGATAAAACTAGATCAAGACCTTGCTTGGCAGATGTTTCTCACTTGTGCTTGAAAACATCTCCCTCCACCACTGCTGTTCGCTGAGTCTGAGCAGAGGTTTGCCTAATTCCCTTGAACCAAGGGCAGGAATGTTGCCTTACAGAAGTGGCGGGACAAAGGGACCTGGTACCCTCCCCTAAATAACTGGGGAGTGGGAAAAGACAGGGGAAAAGACAGTAGGGATGAGGGGGAACCGCAAATGGGATCAGGAGAGGAGCTGAGTGGGATGTGGTCATCACACACAGGTCAGATGGGAAAGCAAATGGAAGGGGACTTTGAAGAGGAGAGTTAATAGGGATGAAGTAAGTGAGGTTTACCTGAACAGGCTCAGACTAGAGCCTAGAGTGACTCTTGAAAGCTTCAGGCTGCCTGCATGCGGCAGTTATTAAACAGTGTTGAAGGTGAACCGGTATTTGGATATATTGGTTGTCTGTGATCTGGTTTCACTAACAGCTTGTCTATAAACCTCCTTGCAGAAGGTCTAAATACTGTTCATTTGTTTCTCTTATATAATTTCAGCTTATTTCAGGCATGTAGGTGGAGGTTTTTTCCTGTTGTTTTTTTTATTTCGGGGGTTTTTTGTTGTCGGGTTTTTTTAAAATCCTAGTTAAAATGTTAGTTAAAACACTTTGGTGCAAGAAATCAGCTTTTTGATGCCAGCAGTTTTCATCAAAGGGAAGGCTTAACCATGCTGTGTTGGTTTTCGTTCCTCTCTGTTTGAAGATCTGTAGCTGCATAGGTTGACAGATACTGTTGTCTGTTTAGACAAACCTGAAGCCAGAGCTAAAAACCAAATGATGCTCTGGTGCCCTTTCTAGTGTGCCCTCTCCTTTTCCCCTTCTAGTCACAGAGCTTTTCACCTTCACTCTTGGTTCCCCATACCTGCCAATATTCCTTTCCAAAAACTGACCAGACATTTGTTACAAAGGTGTTGTAGCAGTTGCAGATAGTCTCTGATCTTGAAGAATGTGAAGTGTTGGACTTTGTGTAAGCCTGAAACACCTTCCCTGTTGTTAAGAAGCCTGATGTCATGGCCTCTAGAAACAATCTGTGAAGTACCTGTAGTGGGAGTGACTGAATCATGAAGTCATCCAGAAACAGCGATGAAATTGATCTACAGATTTGGGAATTGGAAATAAAATAATTCATTGCTGCAGTGTAGTATTTGTATTTCTGTTCTTATGCTTGGATACTGCTGGCAACTAAAGAATTCTTTATCCTCTTCTCTCTTCACTAAGTCTTGGAGACTTCTGCAGCAAGCAAGTAAACCTTAGGTTTTCAAGAGTAGTTGATGTGGAACATACGTACATGAAGCTCATGTGGAGGGAGACTCATTTGTGTTTCTGGTGTGTTTCTTCAGGCTTTCAGCATAACAGGTATTGAAAGGAAGTATATAATCAGAGGGGTTTGATGAAACTTACAGAACTAAGGAAACTGAATTAATTTTCATCTTTACTTCCTTTTTTTTTTATTTTAACTGGTTCTGTGTGAGTTACCTCTAGCATCCTTTTCCTCTACTGGCTTTCTTTAGGAGATTTGCTGTTTTCCCTCCTACCTGCAGGGTAGATGTTGTAGAACAACAGAAGTTCTGTGGCTAGAAGTATGCGTTCTCTCAAGTGTGATCATTGTGGTGAGGTCATACCAGAAAGCTGACTAACAGGGGAATGAACTCTTGCACAGCCAACAAAACGCAAAACCCTACTCCTCCCAGATTCATATTGCACATTAAATTAACGTTTCTAACAATGTTTCTTCCACATACAGGGAAAAGGAAGAAGTTAACTGCGGGAGGCAGGAGGGAAGTGCTACCAAACATTAAGAACCTAGACCTTCCATCTGTAGATCCTTGCCGGCAAGCTTATGTTGAGATTTTTAAACCTATCTGGTTTTTTTCTTCATTGCAGCTAGAGTTTGAATGTGCAATTTGCTTCACTCACTAGAAAAATAATGTTTTCAGAAGAAAACTATGAATGTTTTGATTTTAAGAGATAAGTGAGGATGGTACTGACTTAAAAAAACTTGCGGCTCTATATTTAAATGTGTAGTAAAGCCAGATGAATAAACTGAAGATGCTACTTGTTGGTGATGTAAATATCAGGATTACCGTAACAGCTTGCACAAAAATCCCCCTGTCAGCCAGGTAGCATTCTACAGCATTTGATGAGCTGTGTGGGTATGGCACAGCTTTGCTTCTGTTTGGAATTCTGAAAGGGTCTTGAATCATTGCAGTAATCAAACGTTGGTTTTTTTCAGTGTGAGAACTAACACTGGCTTCTTATGAAATGTGTCAGTCAGTCTCAGATAATAAATTGCTGAATGCCAGTATCTTTCAAAGACTAAAACAAGCTTTTCTGTAAAGCCCTTGGACATGTTTTGTTATGTGGATAGTTATTTTTCTTTTATAGAACAAACTACAGGTAAGGTCCAGACTTCATTTGAAGTTTGCAAATGTGAGCAATTGGAAGAGGTGAGGAACGTACCGTGTGCCAATCCATCAGGTGGCATGTGCCACCAGCAAACACTGCAGTGTGACTTGCTTTGGTCACCTTCAGACACTACCTGAGACTGGAATTTCTGGTACTCACCTGTTCTGCTTTCTGAACCATGACTTGTAAGTAAGGCAGAGAACGTGTGAGGAATTGTTACAGGAAGGCTTTCCTTACACTTGCTGTTGTCAGCATGGATCTAAAGAGTCTAAAATTTGGTTGCTCTTTAATGTCTACAGTTGGAAATTTTTGTTGGGGCTTATCAGTTAGAAAATGAGAGCTGTGGACTTCTACTTTAGCTTCTTGTGACAGTGAATTGTGTTATGTGTGAAGGTCAGTGTGGGGAATAAAAAGTGACAGCATGGAACTAATTCTTTGTCCTGGACTTTGAAATGGTCCTACATTAAATGCAGTACAGGAACACATCCCTAACAAAACGTTAGTTACTTCTAAGATCTAGCTTGTGAGCTGCTGTTTTCCTTCTTCAAAAGTTCAAAGATAAAGTCCTAGGGGCATCTTGTTTACCACTGTTTTAACTTGTCCTGCTTTTGCTGTGGCATTTGGGGCACTCCTGACACCCTGCCTTGGCTAAAATCTGTAGAAGTGCTTGTAGAAGTACTGCTTCCCTGGCAGGGTACTCCTCAGGAAACATGTGGAAGCCTCCTCGGCTCCGCTTGGTCTCTGAAAGGGTGGGTGTTGTGTTGTGTGGAACAGATCTCTTGGCCCTGTTTCCCCAGCAGGGGCTGTGAATGGGGTGCAATAGGATCATGTTGGGATGTCCTGTGGAAGCTGCAGAGTGGTGTGGATCCTCCGGCACTTTAAGAAATGGAAGAACACGCATTAATGCTGTATTGATGGGGTTTTTTTAAGCCACAGAAACGAATAGATAACTGAAACCCTAGGTAGTCTGCAGTATTTAATAGATATTCTGCACTTTTGCTTTCTAAATTCTTCTGATTTTAACAGCAGATTTTAAATGTTTACTGTGTCAGTTTCTCCAGCTCAGCTCTGGAATGTGGTGTAAAAGAGCAAATATTCCTTTCTAATTAAGAGTGTGTGTTGTATATTGAAGTAATTTCTGCATCCTTCTGAAACATCAGTGTACACTTAGACATGTGCTGGGTATTGGTAATGATATTACTGTTTCTGTAGTAGTGCCATAAAGAGCAACTGACACATTTTAAATAGCTTTAAAACACCTTTCTGTGTCTATTGTGTAAATACACAATATTTAGAAATAATCTTTTAATAGTCTTTTCACAATGAGAGTTGCAAATGGAAGGCAGCCTATGCGTGCTGGGCTCTCTTGTGCATTTGGTGTGTCTGGGACAAATAAACAAAGCAGGTTAAATTTAGAAACCGGAGTTGTAACGTTCCTAAAAGGTTTTTGGAAAAGAATTAGAATAACATAATTTGAAGGATAAGTAATTTTGTATTAAGTTATTGTTAGGAATAACAGACTTTCTGAAATGGATTGGCAAATTTGCTCGTCTAATTTGTTAACCTTTTTGCATCTTTATTGGGAATGTTGAGTGATTTGCATCTTCACAGCATAAGGTAATGAAATATAAGGGAAACTCGAGCATTAGTCACAGCTAGTAAGTCACTGAGCAAGTGAAAAAACTCAATTTACAGCAAAGAGATGATTGTATCATTTAATGCTTTAAATATGTGCTGTATCAAAATGTTACTGATGACTAGTAAAGCAAAGAATGGGGCTAAAACTGTTAAAGGAAATGCATTAGTTTATTGTTCTGAAGTAGTGAAATTATCAAAGGGCTGCTACTCAGTGACATCTTTGACTGTCAGCTTTATTCACAGGGTAATACATGTAGGACAATGCAATGTGTAAAATGTGTTTGTAATAATTAGAAGTTACCCTTGGGGGTGTGTAAAAAAAAAAAAAAGTAGGTAGCATTATAAATTCCTAAAACCTATACATGCTCTTACATGGCATAGATAAAAGTAAAGTCTTCATGTGGATTTTGTGTTGTGGAAAGGGTGTAAGATCTTGAGCTGGGGCAGAGGATTGCTTTTAAAATTGGTGTGATCTGCCCTGTGGGGATCTGTGTGCACACACTGGCAGCAGGGGTGTCTGTGATTGAGGAATCCCTTGCAGCTCAATTGTCGTTCAAAGGGGGAACAGTGGCACAGGGAACCAAGTTCGGGCTTCTCCCTGCTCCACTTGGAGGCAGGGTTGATGTGACAAGCTTGGTAGTACCCATGAGTAAATGGCTCTGAGACATGTGGAGAAATAAGGGGGAATACACTGTTTAATACACTGTTCTTGGAGACAGGGCCCTCGTGTAGCAGCATCATTGTGCTGCTCTCATAGACTTAATTTCTGATGGGAATCTTCCCTTCTCACCTCTTTATCACTAAATACGAGGCTCTGATAGAAAGCGTTTTGATTTCTATTCAACTAATAGCCTTTAGAACAAAAATGTTCTGGAGCTGTTTTCTTGCTTTTTATATCATCCTGTTGTTCCTCTCTCTTCTCTCATTCTTGTTTCTGCATGTTTTAGTTCCTATTATTCCTGTTTTTCCTGTGTCATACATGCTTTCATTTTCTGTTAGCTTTCTGTGAAGCTTGAGTTTTCTGTCATACTTCTGATGCAGCTCATACACGAGACTTACCCTTACCTTTAGGGCTAGTATCTTGTCTTTGGACTCACAAGTGCTACCAGGATGAAGTATTAGGGGTTGTGCTTGGTTGTGAGTCAAATTGTTTGCAGACAGATTTATCTCTTCCTTTGCCCTTTCTTTTGCTGTTTCCCATTACATTTTACCTCTGCTCCTGTCCTTATCTGCCTCTTGCCTTGTTTCCTTCATCAGCTGTATTGGTGTTGTTTTTTTGTATTTCATGAGCAACACTGGCAGTTTAGGACAAGCAAATCACATGACTAATTTTCCCATTGCTTAGAAAAAAAGCATTGTCCAGGGAAAATGGCAGAGGCAGGATGGTTAAAATTCTCTGGCTGCTTATAAGGGGAATGCTACAGGGAGGTGGTTTATTAAATGCATCTTTCTTCAGTCTCTTGCTAGACCAAAGCAGGTGCACTATGTCTGCTCATGCCATGTTATCCTAGAATAACAAACCCAGCTACAGCTGGTCTTGATCATTTCTGGTGGGGTTTTGTACCAAGAGCCGTGCGATGTGTCTTTGACTTCATTAGTATCTTAACTCTGGTTGTATGATCTGTGTTGTGGATTTAATGTGCCGTGGGTGCTCATACACCTGACTTTGTCCAGCAGAAAGCTCCTCATGTCTGGCAGACCCCCCATGGAACTGGAGCCAGTAAAGTCTATTATCCTTTCAGTTCTGTTCCTCTCCTTAAATGTGTGGGTCTGCTTGGTTCAGGGGGTTGACTTGTGTGGCCTTGTCAATTTTGTGTCACAGTGCATGCTGCAGTACTGTGCATCTTCTTGCCTGGAAGGACAAGAAGACATTGCAGACACTTCTTGTCTGGGATGAAAGTTGGTTATATTCATTCTTATGCTTTTAGTTGTAGACCTGATTTCTCACATGCAAGAGGCATGGATATAGGGACTGGCAGGGCACAAGAAGAGGCAGAAACAATGGAAGAAGTGAGCATTAACAAGTCATATAGTTTCAAAGTAAATCAAAACCATAGTCAAGATGACAGAGTGTTTTTTTATGAGGTGAGGGAGGGTGGATGTTATCCTGTACTGTCTGTTCCCTGGGAAAAAAAGCATCTGTCCTGCTTAACATTTATCAGTGACCTGGAGGAGGTGATGGAGGATGCCCAAATTGCAGATGACAGCAACAGTCAATGTGCTGGAGGCTGCTTATTCAGAGGGACCTGGACAGGATCAGGCCAACACCAACCCTATGAAATTCAGCAAGGAGAAGCGTGGAGTCCCATGTTAAGAGTCACCGACTTAAGTACCTCTTTTCCTTCAGTTTCCCTGTGCTTGTTCCTCCCCAGTTTTCCTTGCTGCCTTCCCCTGAATATGGCACAAGTCTTTTACAGTCCTACACACTCTTCCCTACCATTCCATAGTGAGTCTCTTAGTCCTGTAGGCATTACTCCCCCTAATGGGAAAGGTGGTCGAGGCTCTGTGGACCCTCACTGGACGTTTTCAAGGCTCAGCTCGGTAAAGCCTTGAGCAGCCTCATGTTCTACCAAAAGCTGATTCTTCTTTCAGCAAGAGGTTGAACTAGAGACCTCTGAGGTCCACGCTAACCTGACTTATCCAGTTATTCTAAAAGTTGCTGCTGAACTGTAAATAAATAAATTGTGAATTGTTTGCTCTGTTTGCATCATAACTTGCTGATAATAATCTGTATTTTAAGTCTGCATATTGCATTCTTGTTCTGCCTGTTGATGATTCTTGAGTTACTTGGTAGGCTGGCAAAATACTTCCACTTCTGAATCACTGTTTGTGTTGGGTTTGTTAATGCAGCGCTAGCATTAGAAGCCGTATACTGGCTCTTAAAAGTTATTTTGTTAAATCACTGTTAGAAATTTGTCAGATTTGTGGACAAGTTTTAAACAAGTTATACTATTCTGTTAAGATGTTACAAATGGTATTTAAAATGTGGCAGTATGGCATGCTCTTGCTGCTGGATTTTTATTTTTTCAGAGAATCAACTGTGTATCAGTAGTACTTGAGGTATGAGCTGTGAGGCAAATTCCATTCTAGGGCTTCCAAGTCAGGACTTCTTACGTTTTAACTGCATGATTAAATTCAGGTATCTGTTCACTGCATGCTACGAATGAGCACAGTAGGACGACAATAGACGTACTGGGTTTGTAAATTAGCTTTTTAAATCTTCCCAGGATGGTCTGCTTTCATGGCTGACTCTGGTCTTTTTTGAGAGGAGGGGGAAATTCCCTTTTGAACAGGCTTGGTGTTCCTAAACAGATGTTGGCTGCATTACTTGTACAGTAGAGATTCAGAATTACAGTGGTCTACATCCTGGACCTGTGCCAACACTGTTGGACTAAGGTCAGCGATGCTGTAAAGCCAAGTACTTGGAAAACATGCAGGTCTGGATGCCAGTGTTGTGCACCAGTGGGAATGTGGTATGAGATGTTTTGGGGACACATGTACCTTGCAGTTACGTTCCCTTGCTGACGCATGGGGGCTGTGGCTGTGCTGTGGGGTAGGTGCAGTAGCACAAACATTCACACAGTTAAGACTTCCAGCACCAAGGCAGTTTGTGGTTTGACAGAGTTCTCTTGGTTAGGCGCATAAAAAATTATGGGTTTTTTAATTAAAAGTTGATGGTGGTTCTTAGATGGCTTTGCTTTTTAGGGGTGTGGCAGCTGTGTTGGTGTCCCACCATGAACACTTAAAAGTGCCAGTGCTCCTGCACGAGTGTGTGTGCTTGTATGGTTGGCATGGCATGAGAATGACAACTGTAAATGGATGCAAAATTGCTCTTTCCAGGATGTAGAGGATCACAGTCCTGGATTATTCTGTTCATGTGTTCACATAAGTCACTGTTTCTGTAGCATGGCTTCCTCGGAACAGCTGTTTCTTCTGTCAAAACTAAGGCAGCTCAAAATTTCATCATGATGGTCACAGTGATCAACAAACTTTTGTGATCACTTCCATCCTAATCTAAGGGAGTAATACATCCTCTTCTATTGCCATCACTGCTTTGTTGTGGCAGAGGATTAAAGTAGTCATTTTGTTCTTCAGTAACTATATTTTAGCTTTACAGGGTTTTACTTGAAATACCCAAAGAACCGAAAAGTGTAAGCTTCATGTTTTAATATTTATCAGCACTGTAAATGTTAGTTATTAGGTTCTTTTGTAGGACCACAGAGATTGTTTCTTTTTGTATTTTGTAGGTAAAGCATAGCGGGAAAGATCACAGAGGGAAAGATCAGCAGTGATAATTTTTTGTTGTTTTCTTATGTTTTTTAAAAATTATTCTCTTGATAAAGTTCTAGCTTTCTGCCCACTGCTGAGCACATGCCCCACACCCAGCTACCCTAACATGCAAGGGCACAGATTGACTTTTGAAGATAACTGTTGTTTTCTGAGATCTCCCTGTAGAGAATTTTTTTTTCAGAGGGAAAAATGTAAAGTTTTTATTCATCATGGCAAAAGTAAGGTTTTGTTTCAGAGAGACAGCCCATTCTGTGTGGGTTTGATCTTGTTTCTGTCACTGTGCTTGAGCACTTTGAGGCTGGGTGAGAATTGTTGCAGTTATCATCTTTTGTTAAAGGTTTTTTTTGTCCTTCCTATTTCAGATTTAGCCTTGGAATCTAATCCATCTGATCATCCCAGAGCAAGCACAATTTTCCTGAGCAAGTCGCAAACAGATGGTAAGCTAAGGTTTTTTCCAATTTAACAAAAAATGGGGAAAAATTGGAAATATAACCAAAAGTAAAAGGTCAAGAACACAGTGCTTCAATTATTTCAAAGCACAGGGATTAGTAATTTATGTATTTACACAGAAACATGTTTGTAGACCATTTTCCTTAACACTTAAAATCACCTGTTCTTCAAAATGCTTAAATATCAGGTTTGAGAGGGCAGATCCTACTAGTCTGAAGGAGCAAGGCTTTCTTCATTAATGTAATTAAAGTTGCAAGCAGTGGTGGGTTTTTTATGACCAAGGACTGTTTTAAAAATTGTTTTAAAGTAAAAAAGCTGTAGTTAGGAAAAAAAGTTTTCTGTAATAAATAATAAGCCTAAGCCACTAGTCTATATCAGGTGCTTTTGAATACATTGTTTTAAACTGTTTGAATAGTTTCAGAGGATAAATATTCTCCAATCCCAGTTTTAATTATATAGATCTATTGGGATTTTCAATTTCTTTGCAGATCCTGTGTTTACTTAATAACTCAATTCTGAACAATTGTTATGCATTCCAAAATGCTGTTAAAAAGTGGAGGCATTTCTATATTACACAAATAAAAGCAAATTCTGACAACAGTACATTTTGAAATAGCAACTAAAAGGAAGTTTTAAGATAGCTTTTTAAAAATGCTTCTGTTTCTTTTATAGTTGGTTCTTGTTTGAAGCACTGTTTTGCTAAGGAAGTGATGCACTTGAGGTTGGATGTGCTGATGGAAAGCTGCAGTGTGTCTTTTAACTTGGCACAGCTTTGCCACAGAAAAGAATTATTTTGACAGGTCTGTCAGTTGCTGTCCTGCTATTCAGTCTTGTGGCAAGTGGTACAATTGTCAGTTTTATCAACTTTGCAGTGCTCAGATAATCTGTGAGCAGTGGGAACAAGCGCTAGCCTGGTTCTCCGGAAGACATGATACCAAGGAAATGTAAAGGCCTCTTTTTTCAGGGCCTTTAAGGTCAGTCTTCCAACAGCCAGAGGTCTGACCTGCTCATGTCAGACAACTCTTAGATGAGCAGTGCTGAAGGGGCAGCTCACAAGTGGGCAGAGTTCATGAACACCGGCACTATGCAGACTTGCTGCAGAGACTGTTCAAACCATGTGAACAGGCTTGTTGGCGGTAGTATTGCTTTTAAAGGTGATTTGGTTTTCTTCAAATGAAATGTACTGAATTGTGTAGACTTGTGTTCAGGTAGAAGAAGGCTCTGATAGGTGAGGTAGTAACTATTAAACTATTCTCTGAAGTTTTTATTAAATGAATTGATTTTTATGGAGAAGTCAGGCAGAATAATTTCTTTTCGAATTTCCCTGGTTCTTCTTAAATTAACCTTCTGTAGAATTAGTAGAGTTAATATCCATAAGTTCTCTCTCAGTGAGATGTTATCAGGATTATGAGGTTTGATTTATGCAAAAAGACTAAAAAAATGTGGATAATCTTTTCCAATTGTCAGTTTTTCTAAATATGTAAGAGAACGTGTCCTGCTTAAGAGTGGTAATGACCTGAAGGTAGAACTTTGGAGAGGTGCCTGTGCATGCTGGTCACATTTGTAGACTTTGTGCATGTGTGCAGTTCCCAGCTCTCCCTAACACACTGTTGTATTGCTGCTGTCACAGCTGGAAGTTTAATCTTGCAGTCTCTTTTGAAAGACTTAACACAGTTTAAAATGATCAAATGATATGGTTGCAGTTATATGATAAATAGGTGCATAGCTTGTGCCAGCATCTTCTGTATAGTGAAATAGCCTTTTACCTTCTGCTGTCTAATAGGAGGAGAGAGGACACGGAAATTGTGCTGGGCACCTCATTTCCTCCTTGTGTGCCTTTGGCAGGCTCAGGGTGCGCTAGTTTTGCTTCTGTTTGTTGTTGGATGTTGGACATTGTCTGTTTGAACTATTTGAAATCATCCTGTTTTTCGTGATACACAGCATCTGTTCAAAGCTGAGACATTTTTCCCCTTAGTGTGATGGGAAGTAGGTGCTCCTAAATGTACCTGTGGGTAGACAGAAGTAGTGTGTAGCTTACCAGCTTGATAAAACTTGGTATTTTTTCCTCAAACTACTTTTCCAGACACCTAAAGTAAAATTTGAAACTTTTAATACTTACGTACTTTAGAAAACTAGGTTAATAGAATGACTTTATTGAATGTAAATTGGGAAACCTTTCAGTTCACATTCTTTTTCCCTCTTTCTAGTGCGAGAGAAGAGGAAGAGTAACCATATAAATCATGTAAGTAAACCAGATTCTGTATAAATAATATTAGGATATTGGGCCACAGATAAATTCAAGGAAACAACTGTAGCAGTTCTAGGTATATAGTCTTACACATGTTGTAAATCTTCCT
Organism: Pomatostomus ruficeps; assembly: GCA_013400735.1. Taxonomy (NCBI): domain Eukaryota; kingdom Metazoa; phylum Chordata; class Aves; order Passeriformes; family Timaliidae; genus Pomatostomus; species Pomatostomus ruficeps. Next base: position 120,572 of record VYZT01031331.1, read on the forward strand.
TAGGTAAAACTGAATTCTCTTTGCCCATCTCCAAAAAATAAACAGGCACAATATCACAAAGCACGGAACGGCTGATGTCAAAAGAATAAGAATCAGTTTTTTGTTGTGTCAATGTTAAGCATTTCAGAACAGTAAAGAGGAAAATATAAGACAACCTGTCTGTATTTTTTTTAAACAGAAATAAAACTGCATTAATTTCTCAACTGAGATGGCAAGTCTTGAATGACTTGCTGAGTATTGCTACAGGACTTATTTTAAAAATGTATCCAGTATGAACAAATATCATCACTATGATAAACAAGTGCTAATCCATTAGTTTTAAAATCTGAAAATCTGCTCTGAGCTTCTTTCACAAATATTAGTTGGTTTGGACACTTCACTTACAAAAAAACCAGCCAAAACAAAAAAGATGCAATGTCATTAATAAGTGGATAAAAATTATTTTAGTAAAGGTAAGAATGGAAGTTAGTAATATAAAGCTTAAAAAATATTGTCTAGCAAAAGTCTGCCGATAAACTACAGGCAAGATAATGGTATTTCAAGTCTCTTTTGTTTAGCCTGCTTATGCAAGGAGTGGGGGTGATTCTTATCCATTTTTTCCTCTCTTTGTTTTGTTGTTGCAATTCCAGCTTTGGTCTGCCAGTACCAAGGTGAAATGTGATTGGATTGTTTTTGCTGGCAAACTTCAGCTGGAATGGGAGATATTCCCAGGCAGCTATTGAGTTGTGAAAGGTGCCAACATTTTCATGTGGAAGACTTTCAAATTTTAGACAAGGCATTTAAAAAAATTCTGGTGAAAACTAATGAATCTTGAATTGTTTGATTAAAATTCCTCTCTCAATTATGATGTCCTGTCTCTAGCGCAAGGCATTCTCTAAAAATACTCAGGGAACCCCGGATAGGCTTATACTGGAAGATTTCTTACAGTACAGAATGTACAGGATTAGGATGGATGATGGAGCATATTGCTAGCCCTAAATAATAATAGTAAAAGTAAGGGTGATAGCAGTACTGGGTTTCCAGATTCCAAATGCTAAACAGGACATGTGTGAAGGGAGCCACGTCAGGAAAAGGTTTCTTCTTTTTGAAACCATAACGTGACAAAACCCCAAATACAAAACTGTCTTCACCAGGAGCAGTACTAGATAACCAGAAACTGTAAAGGTATAGGATGTCAAAGAAGGGAGATGGTGATTATGGAGTCACAGGGAAATCTAACAGAGTACATCACAGAGAGGGAACACTGAGATACAAACTGCAAGAATGGAATGGGAGAGAACTGAAAAAATCAGAGGACTTGCTGCTTTAGCTCAGCTATTTCTGCTGTAACTTATCTAAAATCATGTTGTATATTACAAGGGATGATTTATAAATGTATCTTACACAAAGGAACTAGATGGCTACAGGGTAGCTTACATCGAAGCAGCAACCATCCACAGAGACCTCCTGTGGGTAACCACTCGAGGTGTCAAGCCAGTATTCAGTGTGCTAAACAAAAGCTTACAGAATCCCTCTTCTTGAATGTATTTCAGTTCTTTCGTTTTTTTTTCTTTCCCCAAGGTTTCTCCTGGGCAGCTTACAAAAAAGTACAGCTCATGCTCAACAATATTTATAGATGACAGCACTGTCAGTCAGCCTAACCTTAGAAGCACAATAAAGTGGTAAGGACCCTTTGTCATCAACAAGGGCTTGAATGGCATTGTCAGGGTTATTTGGGATTTTCTGGGGGTCTTGTCTGTTCCAAAGCCAATTGCAGCTTTGAATGAGAGAAGCACAGCACTACTTCTGCAGGTTGGTCACAGAAGGGGTGTAAAGGTCTGGGTTGACTGCTGGAGGGAGCTCTTGTTTCAGTCACAGAGCTCGTGCCCTGCCCTGTTTCAAAGTCGTTCTCATCACGCACTTGAGGCAGTGCAGAAGTGCATCAGCACTGTGGGTTTGCAAGTATGTGTTGAGGTGGGGAGTTTAGCTCACATTGAAAGTCAAATCAAGAAATTCTTGACCTGGGAAAACTTGAAATGGATTTTGTGTGAAGTTGCAGGAAAAGTTGCAGGACTGTGTTTGGTACTTGCCAGTGGTATTAGTCTGCCCTCTAGTTGTGGAAAACCAGCATGTTGCTGATTTGGGGTTTAGCTCTGGCCTTTCCTGCCTTTTCTTCACATACTTGTTATTTTAGGTAGGTGATAATTCTGTTCTCCAGTGTAAATGCTGCTGGACCTATTTTTCTGGGTACCAGAAAGTTAGTTATTCGAACTTAGATTATACCAGCTGAGAATTGAGAAGAGAGTTTTATCATGCTTGAGAGGAAAGGAAGGCTGAGTAGATTGAGTCCCAGAAGGTTTTACTGATTTAACAGTGTAGTAGAGTTTGGAAATGTCTAAGCTGATTTAAAATTTGGTTTCAGACAAATGTATGCAGCATGTCACTTTTCCTTTTCTAGAGAAAGAAAAACCTAAAAAATGATGCTTGTGCCATTTTGAAGTGCTGTACAGCTGACAGCAGATCAGAACTTTCTTGTGACAGGTTCCTGTGATGGCAGCATTTCTGTTATCACCATGAGTAAAGAATCTGAAATTTGGCCACAGTAGATGAGTGTTAATATATTAAACCTATTGCCTCACTTAGCAGAGACTGAAACCTGTTCTTGTTCACTTGTTGGATTATGCTGGCATAATACCATCTTTACTATTCTCTTTTTTAGACAGGTCCTAAATTAGGCAGCCAGCCAGAGTTAAAACATCTGCAGAATCTCTGCAATGGTATAAGTAACACCAAGTAAAACTTAAATTTTAGTTGGGAATAGTCCACATTTTTGCTAAATATCACGTAATCAGGAAATTAAGAAAATGTAGCTTAACACTTACTTTGTTGCATAAATATCTGTACAATGAATGTAAAAGTAGTTTGGCTGGCAGATTTGATTTGGCCAATTTCTGACCCGACAGTTAAATATCAGAAATGAGACTTGTAGTACTTGGGAATGTGAGAGGAGGTCACTGCAAAATGGATTTGTAACATTTTGCACTGAATGACAGCTTTTGCAGTGGAATAGTGTGCATGGAATACACTTTGTTAAATCTGGTTTTTTTTTCTTTTCTGTTTTTTTAGTGTAACATTAGCAATATTCTACCATATAAAGAACAGGTGAGTGAACTCTTTCTTTGCTGAAATATAATGACTTTCGTTTTGAGCCAGGGATATAAAATCGTAGAATCACTGAGACTGGAAAAAAACTCTTAAGATCATAGAGTCAAATATGGTCTTGGTCACTTCAGTGACAGCTGATGAAACTCAAAGGAGGAGAAAAATCTGGCACTTTATGCTGTATCTGCTTCCTCTTTGTACCCCCTCTTGAGCAGCTGTGGAAGGGTCAGTAATGCACCCATCCAATGGCACATAAAACTCCAAAACAGGGAGTGAGGGAAACACTTAACTCACCACAAATCAGCCTTTGGACTTTGTTTAGCTTTTCCTGAACGCAGAGATACGGATTAGTTTTGACTGAACACTCTGTCCATGTACAAATCACTCTTGCCGTTATAGCTAGTTCCAGCATATGCTTCAGAATTACAGGTGACTTTTTGAAGTAAATGCTATTAATGAGTTTCACGGGGTTTCACATTTTGATGGAGGACTGTATAAGCATAATACAAGAACATGGAAAGCTATTCATTTTTTAGCACCTTAAATATTTAATTGTAAGGACTCATCATTAAATACTTTGCAAAAATAGGAGGTAGCTCCATACCATATTCTAGGAAAAGCTGAACTATAAAATAAGTTCCTTGATCCTCTTTAATGAACAGTGATTTTTAGTAGAGCATAGCATTACCAAGTAACTCCTATGCTAAACCAGAGATTTTTGTTTTGTAGAGATTCTGACAGATCATTGGATATTTTTGATGAAAAATCTCATCCCCTCACAGTAAGTATAATTCTTTGATCCTCTGAATGTGTATCAATAAAATCTTGATTTGTATTGTATAAGTCATAAAAATGTATTAGCACAAGGCCGCAATCAAATTGATCTTGAACTGTGTCTTTATACATAATACAAAGTGCAAACAGTGACTTTGGAGATCAGCTAGACCATGAACAGAGCCCAGTCTTTCTAAGTGTTGCAAACTATGTTCGGTTTTCTATGCTTTGACTATAAATAGAAAGCAAGTATGTGCCCAGTTCTTTTGTATTCCATGTCCGAAGTTTTTTGTCAGTCTCTTTTCCCGTCTCTTTAATACTGCTTTATTGAAAGTGTTTTCTATTTCTTTAGGAAGACATGGTTAGTAGGTATGTGCCTAACCTTTTAAATGACTGCAAACAGGAGATTATAATAAATGAAGCATCACACAAAGTAGGCAACAGTGAGTTTGGCCTTTAAAAAACCTGAAAGGCAACATTTTAAAGCAAATATGCTTAAGACTGCTTGCAGTAACAGCAAGGAGCATTCAGCAGGTGATTTTAATGTGACTGGTCCTGGTATACCGTTTTAGACACTCTTAAAGATGCAAAACCTCATAGTCCAGGGAAGCTCAAGACTGGAGCATGTGCTTTTCGCATCCAGTTTGAGCACTCATAGCTTAATGCCTGTCCTACAGAACCACTTCCTTTGTTTTTCATTTGAAGTTAATTTAGCAAAGATCCAGTGGCTTTAAAATTTGAATTTGCTCAGGGACTTACCTGCATGAATGCAGTTCGACCTATTTCACAGATTTCGCTTGTTAATAAACAGATTTTAATAATTTAATATTTTAAGTTTGTTAGAGTTTCATCCCTAAATATGACCCATTGTGCTAGGAATTGTATAGTACAGTACAATATAAATAAATACAACTCTTTACTCAATTAAAAAAAAAAAGAACTTCAGGACAAGAGCTATATCCAGGATTTCTTGTATGGACTGTAGCATTTCAGAGCAAAAAGTGTGGACCAAAATAATTTTTAATGCCTGAATTTGTTTCACGTTCAAAATTTTTTATGTAAGACGAACTCCACTTCATCAGACAATTTCTTTATTTAACAACCTGACATCCTTTGATCCTTTCATATAGCCTACCTCCTATTTAATGAGAAGAAAATCATTGTGTCCTCTGGGGAACATTTAAAGGTCTCTTCTATCTTACTGCGCCGCACAGACAGAAACAGAGTTATGGCTGATTGTCACACTTCTGAGGGAAAGGCACACGTGGCTTGTTAGTTTCTATAGCAATGATGTTTTGCCTGGGTACCTACTGTTCCTTCAGAAAGGTTAATTAGCAGGAAGAAGTCTCTGAACACCTTGTCTTCTAAAGATGCAGTCACAAGGAGTCCAAACCAGGCTCTGTTGACCCTAATGTGACCCAGCTACTGGTATTGTGGGTTTAGTCACAAATACCAGTCTCTGTGCTTCCTTCCTCAGTTCCAGTGTCTTGGTTTAAGACTATTTAAAAGGAGAACACTGGAATAAGTTGCCTCCCTGTATAGGTTCAACCAATCCCTCTCCACCAATAAGGAATGAACACAAGTAGATATAAGTGAAAAAATAACAGTTTACTAACAAACAAAACAGCAACAGGCAAAAACTAACAGTAAATAACTGCCAGATACCAAACTGCTGAATCTCATACCCCATGGGAACAAGGAGAGGTCTGAAATGCCAAAAATACCCTTCCTAAGATGAGAAAGCCACTAACTGCAGTCTCTCTGAGACAAGGGGAAAAAAAACCAAAAAGAGAACCCAAAAAGGACAAAGCCTCTGCTCAAGGCAAGACCAAGCAGCCAGAGAAGCCAAGACCAGACAGCAAGAGGGCCCAGCTGCCTGCCAGAGCTGAGTTTAAAAGCACCTGGTATAGCACCCACCTATCCCCAACTTCCCAGCAGCAGGGTCCTAAAGAGACAGTGACAGATTCTGGGCACGGATAGATGGGGAATACAGTAACATTTTGGGTTACCTAAGGACACCCAGGCAGCAAAAATGTACTTCTGGATGTGCTTTTGTACCATGGGTAGTACAGGAATGATGAGCGTTCCTGCTCATGCAGTTCCTAATGTTGTATACCCCCCTATGCAACCCATTCCATTGGTTAGTGGTGCATTAGAAGGCTGTGTGGACACTACAAAGTTAACTTACCTCTGCATTTTACTTGACAGTGCTCCCTGGCTATTTGAAACTACAAAACCACAGGAAAACACTTGCTGCTTTGCTTACCTTACAACTGCTAGCTTAGTATGAAGCAGGTACGCTGTTCTCAGCTGTTGACTTTACCATACTGTAGGTCTAACTTGGACTGTAGACAGAAATCTGTTCAGGATTAGTCTTGCAGAACCAGTGTGCAGAGTTGGAGCTCTTCAAGTTTCACCCCTCCAGAAAAAGTGGTCAATATGAGAATATCTCTCAAACACTTTATTTTAGGATTGCTTTTACAGACTGTTTATTTTTGAGCTTTTCTTCTCCCCTGTATTTAGAAACAGTTTAATATTGTGTCAAAGTTAAATCTAGTTGTTCATTAGCTTTATTGTCTCTCTGGAGTCTCTCAAGAATGAGTCCTATGAAGACAGTGTAAATTACCTTCTAGTTCTACCTGTGACAGAATTTTTGCCATGTGTTCTTCAGCGCTTCTTCAGCTGGAAGAGGAATCTTGTGAAGTCCGTTAATTTTGCCTTTTGAAGAGCCACTATTTCCCTGGTGTGTATATACCTGTGATTTTCTTGCAGGGAGAAACTTTTTTTTTACATCTCTTCCAGTCTGTAAAATGTTCCATGGACAATAGTTAGCACCTGCAATGATGATGGTAGTTCAAGCTCTTTCCTGTTAGCCCTACAGATCAAACCAGTGTTCAGAAGAGAGATACCAGCTAAAGCTATTGTGTTTTGTTTGGAATGTTTGCAATATTGCAAGGCTGCTTCTTTCAGTGAATAATTTTGTTCTGCCTCTGTGACAGGAAATGGTTATATACACCTTGGTGAGAAGAAACAACCTGTTCTTTAGAGTCAGTGTTAAGTAAGACAGCTTTTCAGTAATTCCAAGAACTTTCTTCCAGCGGGAAGAAGTCCCAGATGACTACTACAAGCATGACCCTGAGCACAAGCACATCTACCGGTTTGTTCGGACGCTCTTCAGCGCGGCACAGCTGACGGCGGAATGTGCAATAGTGACACTGGTAAGAGTGCTGACACGTGAGCTTTTGGAGGACTTTCCCCTCCCTTCATTAAAAGAACAGGGCTGAACTGACATTTAAATCGTTAAAAGTATCTCATGAAACTCTTTTAATGAAGGCACAGTACAAGTGAGTTCATTAGAGATTTCTAAGTAGTCAAACAAGTGATTAAATAAAAGGGTAATTCCCTTTTCTGTATATAAATATGTAATTACTTGTTCAATAAAACCCTGTTCGTTTCTTAAGACATAACTTGCTGAAGAAGCTCGAGAAGAGCAGAACACTGGGATGCTGTGAATAGGGGTGTGATAAGATCATACACAAAGACATCTTTTATTTCAGTTGTGTGGAGGGGAAAGTGTGAGTTTTGAGTTCATATTGACTAGAACAAGTAATACTGCCTTAAGCGATCGAGTCAATCCTACAGGAACTCTAGGAGAGGAACATTCTCATTATTATGTCCTTCAATCATTGCCACCTTTCTACCAGACTTTTTTTTTAATTAAGCCAAAGAGGCTATGACTTTTTTCCCCAGGTGACATGGAGGTACTTAGAATTTAAGAACAATATAAAGATAATAATCTCATTACAGTTCGTTGTTTGATTTCAGAAAGCATAATGGATTTAAAAATTTGTCAGTGATACTGATTTTTTATTTATGTATATGAAAGAAAATTTTAAAACCACAGCATATATAATTGGTACTTTAGACAGTCTCTCAAACTGCATTTTATTGCACACTAAACTTCAGTCTTCATTGTGGCTTCTTTCTGAAAAACAGTGTGAAAGGACAACAGAACTGTCACCAAAAGACAATATAGCAATTAAGCAAACTTAGCTTGAAAGACTCTCTTTGATAAGGAAATGAGTAATTTAAAAGGCTGAATATTTAAGAGCTATTGAAATTCTGTAAGTAGTTGGAGGTTTTTGCCTTTTCAGAGACAGGCAAGCAATTTTGACAGAACAAGATGACAGCTAACCCTGGGCAAACTAGCTGAAGTGTTTACAAAAAATGGAGTTAGTTTTTAAAGTAGGTTTTACCACTAGATGGCCCTGTTATTATAGGAACACCTTTAGGCTCTTTGAAGGCTACAAGCCAAGGAGGGGAAAAAGTGTGGGGAGACCTCAGTGACAAAGATGAATCCTTCCCGTAGACCTTAATGAGTGAAGCTTCCCTCACTCACTAATTTATCTGAAGCTACATTAGGAACTTGGATTTAGGTGAGGGAATAGAAAGTTAAAAACAATTCATATTCAAATTTGAAAGTGCAAATTACTTAGTACATGGATCATGATAGGAATGTGAATAGCAGAGAACTTTCAAGGAAGGGAGAGATTCAACATCCTAGAGTTGGTTTGAGATTCCATGGGAGGAACGAGTAAAAGATTAAGGCACATCTTTGGGCTTGGGTATGTCTTGGTGCCTAAGCAGCTTGTGATGGAGATGAAGAGATTGAAGTCTGTTCCATACAGGGTAAAAAAGCAATAGCACTAAAGGCCTTCCATTGTGGAGAGACAGCGATTAACACATCTTTGTCCCATCACTAGAGACCAAAGTGCAGGTTTTAGCACTTCCTTTTAAGTTCCAGGTGCTGAACCTTAACCATGATGAAAGGCTAATGTGATGTTGAGTGATTTGCTATCCTAGGTGGGCCCTAATGAGAACCTGCCAGTGATGTGTGACTCGGGAGGGAGCTCTAGCAGTGTCTCCCTGAAGGAGCAGTGCTCATGGCTCAGAACTCATACCTCACTAGCTGTTGTGGACCGTGGTGGTCCAGCTCTTGTGGGATAATAAAAAATGGAACCTGTAACTCCTGAAAATTTGAATTCTTTTGTGTAAGTAGTAATCACTAATACTTATTTCGACACACTTAACAGTAATAAATGGTCATATTGGACTGGCATGTTTGCTGTTCAGCTCTGCTCCAGGTCTTAATTACACATATACCATTGTGGGGTTTTGTTGTTTGGTTTGTTTTTTCCTTCTTCGTTCTATAGGTTTATTTGGAAAGGCTTTTAACCTATGCAGAGATTGACATATGCCCTAGTAACTGGAAGAGGATAGTCCTAGGAGCTATTCTGCTAGCTTCTAAAGTTTGGGATGATCAAGCTGTGTGGAACGTGGATTATTGCCAAATACTGAAGGACATTACTGTTGAGGACATGTAAGTTGCAAGGTTTGGGTAATCTACAGTGGTGGGGGTTTGGGGGGTTTTTTGGTGGGATTTTTTTTTCCTGTTTATTTGTGGTTTTTTTAAATAGCAATTTTTGTTATCATGCTGAAAAAAATACCTCTTTGTTACTGTGATATATATATATGGTGTATATTTGGTGTCTGGCCTCATTCTCTTTTTTACCTGAAGAAACTTTGGATAATTACCCTACTTTGAGACAAATCTGTATTAATAATTTTAATTACTTGGGTGAGTGACTTCAAAGTTAGTTTCCTTTACCTTCTTTCTCTCAGTGATGAACCATGGAACTAAACTGCCCAATGTTACCAGAAAGTTTCTTTAGAAGGGAAAAAAAGAGTGAACTAAATTTGTCCCCTGCCTTTTCTGTTTTAGAATTTGAAGAATTGCAAGGTAAACCATAACTTGTGACTTTCACGTCTGCATGTGTATCCAGCTAGGGCCTAAATATCTCAAGGTCTGAATTTCTAATGCTGCTGTTGGCAGGCAGGTGTTTGTGTGGGTAGCTGTGGTTGCCTGTGTTACACACAGCTATTGCTACAGCTTATCCTCTCTGGGTGGGTTCTTAGATGTGCCTACGGTGCTGAAAACAAAGTCCTCGGTCTTATTACTGCTTGCTTTTGAAAGGCTGTTCCTTGGATGTATTTTTGTCTTAGATGTCAATTTCAGTTTTTCAGAAATTTTAAATCTGCTGTCTTTTCTTGCTGCACCCAGCTTTAAGCCAGATTCTGCAGTATGGAAAGATGTTCATCCTCATGGCTCCAGGATCATACGGTGGGCTGGAGGTGTGTTTATGGGGACTGTAGTTGGCCCATTAGGTTTTCTGTTAAATTCCTTCTCACAAAGTTCTGTCTCATAGCTTTGAAATGTCAACATCATTGTTTTAATTTTATTTGCCAGCTTGTTCTCCTATTTCCCTTATTACCACAGTGAAATGATACAAGGCCAGGTTAAAACACCAGGCTTTCTGGCCCTACTTTCATGACATGCTTTGTGTGTGAGTTCAATCACAGTGCTGTGCCCTGAGCGTGTGTCCAGGCCTAAGCAGTAACAGCCAGTTCTAGCACAGGAGCAGACTGAGCAGTCACAGCTCTGCGTGCAGCAGTGTGAGGCTGCATCTGTGACGGGGCAGTGTTCTTGCTCCAAGCTCTCTTCCCTGGAATCAACCCAAACTACTGTTTAAAATACAGTAAGTAGTTATTCATTTGGGACTCTTTAGGAGGAGGAATAGCTAGTTTTCTTCCTTTTAGGTGGGGACCTGTATTTCTAAAAATGAGGAAGTTCTCTGCACCAAGACAATTTTTACTATTCAAATTATTTCACATCTCAAACAGCAACAGCAACCACTGTTACTTGTTTTATACATACCCCTTGCCTGGGAGTTCTTTGTCTCAAAATGCAGATTGTGCCAGCCCTGCTTTCAGGAAAGCATAATTAGTGATTTTATACAATGTACATCTTCACTCAACCTGGCCCCGAGCGCTCATCTATCTGAGGAACGTACTTGAAGCGTTGCTGCAAATAACTCTGAGATGGCTGAAGTGGGGTCAGTGAAGCCAGGAGTGCTGGAGTGTACATCTTGCTCTTTTTGATGTCTCCTCTTCTAGCCCTATTTGGGACAAATCAAATTGATAGCACTGAAAATATCTGTAACAAGCAGGATATTTATTCTCTATTGCTGATGCTGGATCTCCTGAAATTGTCAGTACTTGCATTTTTAAAGCAGTGATGGTGGTAAGGAAAATAGATGGAATTTAGGCATATTTTTTTCCTCCAATTTGAAGATGGGATTTTTGTAATCCCATCTCATTTGAGATTACTTAGACCTTTACATTTAGGTATAGGCAGACACATACCTCCTTCCTGACAGTGGCACAGGGTGTTCATTCCAGCCTCTGCAACTGGGCAGACTTCACCATTCCTTGGATGAATATTCCTTGAAAAATTCACCATAATAGGGAGGTTGGAAAACTGCTTTAAATACTCGGTAAAATTGTTTTAAGTTTATAAGTCTACCTTCAATTCGTAGTTGGTACTGTAGTTAATTGTCAGTTTTAGTAGTTGCAGTATTTTTTAAACCAGTCACTTGATAGTGAGTATAAGCCATTCCAAATACAAGAGTTAGTGAGAGAAAAAAACTGGCAAAGGATTTCAGTCACAGTTGCTTTCTAATGTTGGAGATGGCTGGTAATGCTGCCAAAAACTCCACCCAAAATCCCAGCAGCTCCCCAGCTAAAGATTGCTTGACAGGACTCTCCCAGGTACGGCTCCGTGGGTGGGCCATTCCTGTGCAGGAACAGCCTGTCTACAGGAACTGGTGGCAAGTTTTGTTAGTGAACTCCTGTGAATTTTCCTCTTGGCTCTTTGTATCTAGAATGATCTCACTAACCTGACAGACACTCTTGCTGAACCACTGCAAGACAAGCACAGGGGCTGCACCACTCTGGAACTGGCAAAAGGTTTTATATCTGATTTAGTTCACCCAGACTGCAAATCTCTCTGTGTGTGTGTGTGTGTGTTTACACGCCAGGCACCTCTTCTGAAGGCAGCGTAGGTGCACCTCATCCCCGCCAAACTCTCTCCCCACTGCTCGGCATCGTGCTGGCAGCGCCCCCGACAGGGCAGGAGCTGGGGGCTCTCAGATTGTGAAGGGACACAAGATCCAGGCCTGGCGACTGCCATATGTGGGCATTTGCTTTTGCCTCATCCTACCCAACATAGCTGAAGCATTCATCTTGCTTTTTCTATCACAAGCCCTTTTCTATTTGACCAAGGCAAAGGTTGGGTTTTTAATGCAAGACATTTTTCTTTTGGGTTTTGGGAGATGGATTTTTTGTTTCGTTTTACTTATTTCTAATGGGAAGAAAAATCAAAGGAAATTCAGTTGATATTTGGAAGCCATCCTTTGTCAGAACTACTTGCTTGCTTTGATGAGAGAGAATCCATAATTGCTGAAAAATTAACTGTACAGCTGCTAATCTTGCCATGATTGTTTGTAAGGGGACACAAGCTGTTCATTCTTTAGGCTACATATATTTGTAAATAAGGCACAGAAAACACATGGGCATTATCCTGTCCCAGGTTTTAAACCACGGTTAATAGACTTGTTAATCCAATGAAGAATTGTATTTTTACAGAATTAAAATGTATTAGCCTAGTGAGTACAAAAGGGTAGTGAAGAGCATTTGCTCACAGGGTAAATCAAGCTCTGATCAGCTGATCATCAAAACATTATCTGATTTACATCTCTATAGGCTTATGATCATATGAACAGGAAATTAATTTTGGCACTAGGTTCAATGATACTCAAGTGTGCTATGCCAGAAAGAAGCACAAAGCTGCTATTCATATTGAGACTCTCCATCCAACACAGGACAACACAGATGATTCCTTGATTTGTTTGCCCCTGCACTGATAGGTAAAGCATCCATTTTAAAAGCTCCCAAAAAAGCAGTAACAGCTTTGGCACTGACTTGGTGCAACTCATCTTCTGGTGTATTCACAGTTGGTCTATACAGCTGCTAAATTCTATAGGAACAGATCTTCTACCTGTAGGAACTATTGTTGAGTTGCTGTTGAACTGAATTGCTTGGTTTGGGTACCACCAGTTTCCTTTTAGGTTAATTTGTAAAACATTTTTTTTCTCTGTGGAATATCTCTGCTTTAGCAGACCACAGTACAGTACCTGAAGCAGCTTTTTTCATGTCATGGCACTCTCCCCACTTTCCTCCAAGTATCTTGCCCAGTGAAAACAGACAAGAGAGTAAAAACTGGACAGTGCCCTTTGACATAGTACTTTGTTATCCTGCCTAATGCTATTGAGGAGAAAATTCCTTCTCCCACCTAATGCTGCTTATTTATTTATTTATTGGAGATGAATCCATGTTGCTTCAAGAGGCTTTTTTCTGTGAGATAATAGCAGCAGCTCTTCATAGATCCATTTGTTGCCGTGGTGATCTGCCTACTCCTTTTGTTAGTCTGCCTCTGCTTCAATAAACCCCCTTCCTGTTATCAGCCTAGTGAAAATGTCTGCAAGTTCTTCAGAGCTAATAAACAGCATACATCATTCCTTTCATCTGATCACTATAGTGTGGGGCCGTATGAGAGTGAGAATGGCGCATGAATTGTACAGCTGCACTAATGGAACTCTGAAGAATGAACCTCCCTGCTCAGCCGAAGGAGTGCAGGACCGGGTGCTGCTTTCCTCTCCGAGCCGGAGGTGCCAGGACTCAAAAGCTGCACCGTGTTTGGAGCACCAGGCAATGACCTGTCTCTCGAAACTAATAATGCAGAGCTCTCGATGACCTGTTTCAAAGTTGCTGGTTTTAAAACAAGCCTGAGGTTTCTTCAGTGTTTTCAGCCAGCTAAAACAGTCTCTTTTTTCCTTTGTTTTCTGTCCCTTATGCCTCCTAGGAACGAGATGGAAAGACACTTCTTGGAGCTACTGCAGTTTAATATCAATGTTCCTGCCAGTGTTTATGCCAAATACTACTTTGATCTTCGCTCCCTAGCAGATGACAATAACCTGAGCTTTCTGCTGGAGCCTCTCAGTAAAGAGAGAGCACAGAAGCTGGAGGTAAATGGTCTGAGAGTGGCTGAGCAGGGGACTCTGTCTGTATGAGTAGTAAGAGCATCTGTTGCTAATCATGTTAAGTGGTGGTTAGCAAAACTAAAAAGCTTTCAGATTAGTGTATTACAGGGTAATTTAACCCCTTTGTAAATACAGTTAGCACTTCTAAAACCATGCCTAGGCTAAGCTAGTACTCTGAGGAAAGGAGGGGTTTTGGAAGAGATTATGAAAGTCTAGCAGATCACAGAATAAAATGGATGTTATTTTGGGAACCATAGCTCAGCTAGGCTACTTAAGATTGAAAGGATTAGTGTCATATGTAATGGATTGTCTGTCCTTCCCTGGTCACAGCCTGTATTCCAAGCACCTAGAGACAGGCACATTCAGACCCTTCTAAATACTACCAGCTGAAGGTTTCCCACTGCATCCCACTGCACAGCTGCTTTTAGATTTAGAGGGAGCACTCTCACTGCCCTCATGGTTTAATAAACAATTTGTCTGGGGACAGCTGCAGAAATAAGTTGTGATTCCCACCTTTCCAGAGAACTAGTGCTTTAAGATAAACTTCTGGAATAGCCCCTTCTTGGGAATCCTTCAGAACCCCCAGAGGAGTGTAAAAGCAGATTACTGTCCCTCTCTGCTCGATGGGAAAGGCTGCCCTTGTGGGGAGGCCCTTCAGCTTTCTTGGTGTGAAGGCTCATTTTAAAAAGCTTTAACTTTTGCAGAGTCAGTCTTCCTAGTTGCTGGAGATACATAAGACATTTTGAAAATAAATAAATTACCTGGGTTCCCAGGGAAATTTCTTGTTGGATCAATGCAACCTTTCATCTGTCCAGGTTTAATTGATGACTCTGGATGTTGTTTGGTTGACCTTTCAACAAAAGTGTTACCACAGGCCCTGTGTACACTGATAGCATAGTCCCTTTCAAAGAGGGGTGTGCTGCAGTATTCTTAGCTTATATTGTTCTGTTGTCCACCCCCAGTAATTCTGCCAAGTGCTAGGGATTTTATTTTGTCCCGTAAGCGCTTGAACTTCAGGAATAAGTGTGATCCCTCCTGGTCCTTTGGAATTATGAGTATGATATGCCTATGAATTCCTCTATTTAAAGTTAAGCAATGCAGCTCTTCTGCTTTGTCTCACCCTTGTTACTTGCACTTTAAGCTAACACTGTCACTAATTGTAAATGTGGTTGTAGGGCAGTTCATAGTCCACAGGAAATTGTTTACTGAACTGCTCAGTGCCAGGGCATAAGTGGATGATTTACAGATTGTGAGCCTGTTTTGTTTCTTCTTTATTAGCATTTGGGGGCTTGGTATTTAAAATGAGAGTAATTTTCAGTACAGTATGTAATTTGCTATCATGCACTTACTAATGCATGTATATTGGACATTTTGGGGTTTAATTCTAAAATGTGATAAATATTTAAACTATTTGCTAACATTTTTAATTCTGCATTTTGATTAGAAGCACATAAGCAGCCAATAGGAGCCTGTATAAAGCAGTAAATTAGTGAATTCCAGAAACTGAAAACTGATTTACACCATATGGGCAACTGGGGCTAAATATGTCAGCACAGGTTGCTGTGTGATTGATGTGCTAGCATTAGAGCTACATGGAGAGTCTGTCTGGTCTTGCACCAGGAGCTCATGCCGCCAGTGTCTAAAAGAATGCCACTCTTGAGCCAAATGCACGCCTCCAGAAGGTCGGCAGAAATAAATGTAAATACTTACTTTAAAATACACTTAGAACTTTATTCATGCTCAGAGTGCATTTCACCTTTTGAACTTGCAGAACATTGGGCTGTGCTTAATGGGTGCTGCCTTAAAGGGAAGATGTAGGCTTGTAGCTGATCACAGGACTCTGAAAGTTCATCTGGTGATAGGTGGTAAATTATTAATGGAAGTAAATGTTCAGAACTGACATTCAGTTCTTCTTCTTTATTACAGGTATCCTTATTAATTTGCATTGATAATGCCTGGAGGCTCCAATTAGAAATAGGCCTTGCAGGGGAGGACACGCAGTATTTTTTTGACAATTGTGTTATTAGGATTTAAATAATTAGGCTTGTTACTAGAAAAGCTAGATAAGCAGGGCAGAGGCAAGCCAAGAAATGGATGAAAACGCAGTTCAACACTAGATTGTCTACACATGCTAATATTTAACTGCTATAATAAAATACCATGGCTGCCCTCCCTTCTCGGATCAGGGGGGTGATCCTGGTAAGAACATGTTGGGAGTGAGGGTGTAGAGAAGGTAAAGGCAAAACAAAACAGACACCCTAGTAGAACTTCATTTCCTTGGCTTGCTTGCCCTGAGTGGCCAAGGGTGGGATGCCTGAGGGAGTGCTGAAACCTTTTCAGTTTGAACCTTTTCTCTCAGAGAAATGCCTGTGTGCATTTCTGTACTGCTAAAATAAAATTTTTGTGCTGCTGTGTGCACCAGACCCAGCAAAGAGGAGTGATTTTCAACATAACTTCTACAAACTTAAGAAGTCTGAAATGGATCCAAGTTTTTCATTAGATAGCGAGACTAGTAAAATAAAGAAGATACTTGGATGTGGAAACCACTCACCATGTTTAGGTCTAGCTTTCTGATGGCTGGGGTTCATGTTGACCTGGGGACAGACCCCATTACTATTTTCCCTCCAGAGCAGTCCTTATTTCCTGTCATTCTGGGTAAAAAGTCAGCAGTGTCACTGCTGCAGAGCACCTGTGCTGTTGGTATTACACTTGTAAAACCTCCCTTGGAATGTTCAGACTTCCCTAATGCGGACTTTTCATTTTGTGTCTGTGTGTGGTATCCAGGCAATCTCCCGGCTGTGTGAAGACAAATACAAAGACTTGTCAAAAGCTGCTATGAGACGATCTTTCAGTGCTGATAACTTAGTTGGCATCCGCCGTTCTAATGCCATCCTCTCCTGAGGAGAGAGCAAGGTGCAGCACCATGAACCAGCATCCACACGAACCGGAGGAATCCACCACTTCATGCACACAAGCCAGCGGTGATGGTGTCTTCCAGCAGGAGGGAGCGAGGAGAGCAAACCAGCCAAGGGAGCCCAGAGCATGAGGAACATACTTGGTGCAAAAGACAAGACCTTTGTCAAATCAACTCTCTCCTCCTTCTAATGTATCCAGAGGTGCAAAAACAAACTTAACTCCTTCTCTCCCCCACAGATGTTTGCTTACTATGTAGGCCTATAGCTGTGAACTCTTCAGGTTTTTAATAATAAGTAGTTTCAAATTTTAGAATTTAAACACTAACCACATGACTATAGTTACAATGTTCTTCCCTTCTCTCCCCTGTCATCCAGAGTCTCACTGCGTTTGTATTTCAGGTCAATGCAGTGTTAACAAAAACAACGCATGGGACTCCTAAAGTATAAAGCCACTCTGGAGCTGAAAACAGTAGCATAGACATGTGTTGGTGGCTTTTCCCTGGTTTGGCTACTAAAAGCTGCTATTATTGGTGATGTGTTCATACCAAGAAGCTGCCCAGCAGGAAGGAATTCCATCTCTGCACCCACAACTTCACTCCAGTAAAGATTGTCAAAAGACTTTGAATGTTTTGACTGGGGGCAGAGATACGGTTTTATGTATTGTTAAAATGTATAGGGTCCATGCTGCATTTCTTGTGAATTATGGTGCTTCTCTCATTTTCTAATACTTATATTGCTCTGGAAGAGATGTAATCTGTGTATTTTTCTGAGGCATTGAATGAAAAAGTTGGCCTGGAAACATCATCACCATCCCAAACAGTGTAGCAATCCAGTGGTGAATGGCGTGTGTGCAGCACTGCTTCTCTGAGTTCTACTGCAGATCTCTTGTGCTATATACAGTGAGTTCCTAAAGCTGATGTTGTGCATTCATCTGGCTCTCCCTGGGTTTCAATTTCCTGGGAGGAAGTTACATTCATAATGAGACAATAATGAGTTTGAGAATCCTGGACTACCTATCAAGGTAGATGGAAAAATATTGTGTTCAACTGAGAATTATCAAAAAGCTTTCTATAAAGTTGGTTTGGGTTTGTTTTCCCTAAAGTGAATTTTATCTTGTGCGACTGCTCTAGAGGCTTGGGGCTTGCTCTTTCTGAGACTTTGGAACAGAGCTTACTTTCAAGCTCTGAAACTGAACTCTAAACAGGATAAGTATTATTAGACTCTTCCTGTTAAAAGTCTTTGTAGTATCTTCCCTTCTTGGATCCAAATAGGTTCTAGGCAGTATGTCCTAGGAGCAGATCTCCCTCCAAATGACATGGGTTTTGTGCACTTGCTCTTGCAGCCAAGGCCCAGAAACTCACACTGAACAACAAGTCCATCTGCCTTTGGGAGTGGGGCTGTGTGAGTGCTATCATCAGTGTGGATGCACTCAGCTGTTCAAGTGATGCTTTTGCAGTATGCAGATATGCCAGCCCCTGGCTCCCAAACCCACAGAACTTGGCACTTCAGGTATTGATCACCATTCAGTACTGAAAATAACACTACATCTTCAGGTGGTTTTCCTTTCTCATGTTTGTATTAAAAGAAAAGCTAATAAACTCTATTTTAATTAAAGTTAAAGGTGAGGGGTGTGTTCTGTACAGGTGTTGGATTCCACTGTCCCTCAAAAAAAAGAAAAAAAGAAGAGAAACCCCAGGAGTGTTTGTTAAGGCCTCTCCGTTCCCCACGTAGCCTATGACCTTCATTTGGTGCAAGTGAGTTGGGAATGTCTGGGAGCAGGCAGCAGAGTCCTGGGAGGGGTACAGCCCTGCGTGGCGGCCCAGCACTTCCCACATGGTCTTTGGATGTAGAACTTGACTTGGGCTGCTCAAATGAACCACTCACTGACAGTTTCTTTGCACTTTAACAGCCTTTAAGTAGGGCCAGTCTCTCTCTGGAGGCAATTTGGTGGTTTTTAAGTCCTCCTGTGAGGAGCACTAAATTGGAAGCTACAAGTGACCAGCTCCTGGATTGACTTGTGACCTAATTGCTAACGAGCTTTGCTTCCCTCAGCACCGCCATGTGCCCTCAGCTGCGTCGGATCAGTCTGGTGCACTTTGCTGTGGGGCTGCTCCAAAAGCAGCCACTCACTGTGAGCTGCTCAGCAGAGACTGGGGGCACTCGGTTCCCTTTTTTGCCACATGAGATGGAGACTCTTCCTGGTCTTGATGGCAGGTGAATGACAACTCAGGCAGATGACTGCTTCTGCAATACATCCCACAGGAGACAGCTGCTCCAAACCTAATTTTGCTGTGAGTATTACCTGGCTTTAGTTTTACTGTAGCCCAGAGCACATTATCAATGGGATTTTGATCTCTTCAGCAGATACTAAGCAGGCCTGAATTACAACTCAGCTTCTTAAGAGGGGAAAAAAAAGTGCAATTCCATTTACCATTCTGGTCCCCTTAAAAGAGTTAAATTCTGGAAAACACAGCTAGTATATTTCTTAGCTAAACAATAAAAAGTAAACCCTTTTGAAATCCTGAGCAGTAATAGTGTTTCAGAAGGAATTGCATTTAGCTGGTTCTGCTGGACAATGAACTGTGAAGGGGAATACCCTCCAACTTGCCCTATTCTATATGCTGGCAATACTTTTCTCAAAGAGGCAAAAGAAAAATTACAGTCATGGTCAGAATAGTGGAATTACGGAGACACTTACCTACCTCCGCTCTCAGGGAAGAGCAACTGGCTATGGGATCTATATACCTTGTTTTTCTTAATCCAACAGCTGAGTAATATTTAATCTATGTTGAGGTGACCTCTGCCTGCTTTCAGATCCAGCGTAGCCCTCCCCGTCTGGCAGTAAATGCTGTTTGCAGAGACAATAGCCAGCAGCAGTAATGTGAGCAGCAGCCAGACTGGCAGGAACAGTGTGTGTTAGCAATCGGGGCAGGAAGCCATGGAGGTGTTCGCGGGCTACATGATACCTTTGGGTTGCAGCAGCCCCTTCTTCCTGTCGTGTACAGGGACTGTGTATTTTGTTTCCAAGGGAATTTCATGAGAACTACTTCAGGTTTGGCAGATAAGAGGACAGGCACTTGACGAGTGGAATAAATGTCAAGACCATTGCTCCTGGATATGTGTCAGGCATACCCTGAGCAAGCAGAAGAGGACAGACGAGCCATTGAGGCGAGAGCTTGCACAGGAGGTTGGCAGGTGTGCTCAGGGCAGGGTGAGCTGCTCTGTTCAGAGCTCAGCACTGGGCAGGCTGCAGCCCCATCCTGTCCTGGGATTTCCCACAGCCCAGTAGTGCAGGATAATGACACACAACTGGCATTCCATATTGTTACCTGGGAAAACTATACTTGCACCAAATGAGCTGTTCTCCAACATACAGTGAATTACAGGGTGCTGCCAAAGTGACTGTAGTGCACTTACTAACACCCACCCCCCAATGGACTAGCAAAAGAGCACTTAAATGGCAGAGCATGGGCCTGTTTGTTTTAGGATTAGGAAAGTCTCGGGCTGCCTTCACAAACAAGGCATTTTCTAGGTGAAATAACAGCTTTGGCTTCTGATCTATGATATTAAAACCTATTTGAAGAGCCACATGGTCCCCATGCCATCAGACACTGTCACTCCCCATGCCACCCAGCCTGCAATTGTGCTGCATTTGCACCGTTCAGCCCCAGGGAAGCAGTAACTGCCGCGAGGGTGGCTAAAGTTGACCGAGTGGAACCTGGAGAGCACAGGAGAAACACAGCAGCAGAAGCATTAGGGTGGCTGTGTGGGATCACGTGTGTGCTCACGGGGATGTAGTCCTGCAGGTGATTCACACGGCTGCTTGCAGGAAAGGCTCTTCCCTTGCTCGGAAACAGTGGCTTGAGGTAGGCGGTGCATGGCAGTGCTGCCAAACTCCAGTTTACTGAGGCGCTGAGGACACAACAGCTTCCTGGCAGGCAAGAATGACAACAAGGCTGCCAGCACGGTGCTGGAGTTACTTCCGGGAGCAGGCAGTGAGTGTCCACAGCTCCTTGGGAAGAACTGGGTGTTGAAATGGTTCATGTCCCCTCCACACCCCAAAACTGCTGCCCTTCAAGTGAAAGGATCAGCCCCAATGGTGTGTTTTGCTTGTGCT
Organism: Pomatostomus ruficeps; assembly: GCA_013400735.1. NCBI lineage: Eukaryota > Metazoa > Chordata > Aves > Passeriformes > Timaliidae > Pomatostomus > Pomatostomus ruficeps. Next base: position 141,517 of record VYZT01031331.1, read on the forward strand.
TGAGCATGGCGGGGCAGATCCCTGCAGAGTCGGGTGAGTCAGGCTGTGGGACTCTCAGGTTTATCACTCGGTGCTGGAATGCTGCTTCCAGGTAAGCGATCCTATCTAGTGGGACCTGGTGTGTGCCTACACACCTAACTAGATAGCAGAGTCCTGCACCATTAGTCACCACGGAGCCAGCCTTAACCCCTTGCTGTCCCTCCTCGAGCGCTCCTCGCAACAGGAGAGGTCGCACAGCAGATGGCAACACAGCCACCCAAATGGGCTGGCGTGCAGCACCCTGCTTGGCTAGGAGCTGTCATCTGCCTGGCCTCAGGAGTATCAAAGGGCACCTCTTCAGGGCCTGGCCTCAGTGGAGGGCAAGGGACATGCTCTGTGCAAACTGCAGAACGCCAATAAAAGTTGATAGTTAACCCTCGTTTAGCAGCGAGGCGTGACCTTGGCCCGCCAGGGGAACGCGCTGTCAGCGAGGTCACGGGCACAGCCAGCACGACTGCCCCCGAGCATGGAACCCGGCTCGGGCAGAGCCTGCTGCACCACCCAGCCTGGGCACACCGGTGCTGAGGGCATGGATGTATGACATCCTCCGTGCCAAGGGCAGCGCTGCGTGGGGTTCATGCACATGGAACATGCTATTCCTGTGCCACGCAAGTGTGGTTGCCTCACCAGTTCCCCACGATCCCCAGTGATAAGAGCCCTGCACGGCCCTCCAGCACATGCCTCCCCATCCCCCCGACAGGTAAGCTTTGAAGGTAATCAATACTCTAAACAGAAGCAGAAGTAAAGAAAACAACACACACTATTTTTTATCCTCATAAATAACTAATCTTGATACTTCTCTTTGAATAAAATTTCTCCAGCTTTTCACAAAATATAGTACAGTTATTAAGCAACATTGAACAGCATCGCTAACGGAAGAGGCAAAACCCAACATGTGAGTTGGCTACAGCAGACAGGGCACACAACAACAGCTCCTTCCCCGCTCCTGCCACTTGTTGCTGAGAAGCCAGGCTCAGACACGAGTTGATTGTATTACCCTACCGTTAGATCAAAGCTGAAAACGCTCTTGCATTTTTCAATAGGCAACAGTTTGTAGCTAATCTTGGATTTCTTTACAGAGTCAGTTGCACTTCGGAAAAAACAAAAACAGCAAAATACCACGTTTGACACGGTTTTGTTCATTGTATTGCATGATGTGTGTTTAGTTGTATCTACAAAAGGCACTATAGAGAGAGAGGAGTCCAGCAAGGTGAGGGCTGGAGCAGGTAGGAATCATGTAATGCCCTGGATTATAACACGAGACTACCCACCGCGTCTCTGTGCCTGACCTGCCTCGCTGCTGAGAACACATCTGTCCCTAACCTGTATCAAAGGTCACTACTGCTTCTGTATGTACAAATGGCTATAATACAATTATTTACAGTTTGTAACACAATATGGTGCAATTCTGTCCACAACAAGGTACTCCAACATGCTGGGGGGGGTGAGCCCTATTGCAAGAGTGCAGATGGGTGCAGCTGCTGAGCCCTCTGTCCTTGCACCTCTTTCTCCTCTATCCAGGACACCCCAGAGACACTCATGCAGTACCTTTATCCGGAGATGTGCCACTTGAGTGTTCCCTCACTTCCCAGGCTTTGGTTTTAAAATGGGGTGGAAACCTTTTTGACTGAAGTGGTCCAAAGGTGTTGAGAATAACCTCAGATCTTTGCAGTCCTGCAGGAGCAAAGCCAGCAGTTGTTCTCCAGTGCTTGAGCAGCTGGGTCACAGTGCCACACTTGAAGGAGGGCAAAAAGGACTCCAGTAGTGGCTGCGTAGTTACATACATGATCACTGCATAGGGTAGGGGGAAAAAACCTAAAACCCAGGTGCTTTCACAATTGGCCTGAAGCCAGAGGCAGCCAGCCTCATCCCATGCCACAGCTGGAGCCCCTTGCCCTGGCTGTATTTAGGGACTTTGACAACAAGCCCCCCCCCCACCATTATCCTACTTATTGAAACCCAGCTGTCACCACTGCTTAATGCCAGGCAATGGTTCTGTCAGTGCTCTGCTGCTGTCTGATCCAGGGAAGTGAAAAAGGCTTGGGAAGTTGGAGGAAAAGAAGTACGAGTGCTCTGCTAAGTTTTCCTAAATTAACTGCTCCCTCTCAAACCTGGTACTGTCTCTGGCTGAGGCACAGCTTTGAAAAAAGCAGCAACAAGTATTGAAGCCAACTGACTGGAAAACCCAGCTGCTGCTCCGGAGAGACAGCCTGCTGCCTGGCTGGGACACCCCGTGCAGTCACTACTCACTGCAGGGGTGCAACCACCCTTTTAGGGCTGGTTGTGCCACACTCAGCTGCTGTGCCACATGACACAGCTGGCGGGCAGGGCACGGGCCTGCCTCAGTCACCCCAGGTAACCCGCATGGCACAAGGGGGACGTGAGGAACTCACCCCACTGCCGGGGCAAGAGGCATGGGGTAGCACCGACACTTTCCCAGGGCACATGGCAGCCCAGGAGAGCCCTGCTCCTAGTGCCAGAGCCAGCGGTGCCAGGGCTCCTCACCAGCCCCATGCTGGGACAGCAGCCTCACCACGTAGCCCCTCAGCTACCCGGGCTGGGTGGCTCCATGGGTGGAGGGGCTGGCTGCCCATCGCAGAGCAGGGAGTCGGTGCCACCCAGCTGAGCCCACTGGTGCCAGCTCCTGTCCAGGCCTGAGCCTCTGACTGAAGGGAGCCAGATGTGCTGACCAGGGCAGAAGGGACCACAGGGAGCCACCTGGTCCCCCACCTGCGCTGCAGACAGCTGGGACCCTGTCCCTGCCCTTCCTGAGGGTGGGGTGGCAGATCGTCTCCATGGCCCCTTTCTCCTGACCTGCCACCACCCCTGAAGCCCCCAGCCTGCGCAGCTCCTTCCCTCCTGCTCAGTGTGCTGCCTCCCAAGCGGCGCCAGTGGCTGCCTCACATTAGGGGCCCCCAGCCTTCTCCTCCTCAATATGTAGCTGTGCCTGGGGCCTCTGGGGGCACTGAGGGCAGTCTCCTGCTCAGCCCAGGGCATCCACGGAGGCAGCACTCCCTGCCAGCTCTCCCTGACCCCCTCCCACTTTCTGGGCTTCAGTGAGTGGCTGAGTGGCAGTGCCAGACCCCACCTGGGCAAGGGGGCCACCATCTGCCCTGCCTGCTACAGCTCTGCCTTTCACCCCAGCACCAGCAAGACCTGCCCAGAGGCTTGTTGTGGGACATAAATCAGTGCTCAAGGGCTACTGCCACCTGATTGGCAACAGCACCCCAGGACCCCAACCAGGATGTGGGACCCCAAATGGGGCATAAATGGCAGTGCCAGGCTCCAGGCCTCCCTGTCTCTCTGCCCCCACAGCTGGCAGCACCTTCCCCTGCCCTGCCTGGGGGTGCAGCTGCTCCATGCCTGCAGGCATACACACGCGATCCCAGGCAGCACCACCACAGTGGGGCTGAGGATGCCAGGGGTGGCCCAGCTGTCAACCCCTCTTCTGTGGCCCAGGGTCTTTGCAACCCTCTCCTCCCTGTGGCTGGGGTCAACAAGGCTCCCTCTGGTCACACGTGTGACAGTGGGACCTGCTTGTGGTAGGAGGCCATACTGGGCAGCACCGTCCTGCCCACCAGTGCCGGGCGGGCCTCACCGTACACAGAGGCGCCTGCAGGCTTCCTGGTCCGGCAGCAGCGGGTGGTGAAGTGCCTCCAGGACTCGAGTGTCTTGCCAGACCAGATCCAAACGCCGGAGGTGATCCCCACCACAAGGCACATGAAGTACTTGAGCATGAAGACAGCATAGTCAGGTTTGGGGCGGTGAGGGTCCCCCGGGCAGGAGCAGTTCTGTGCCTGCTCCCAGGCTTCCCGGTTGTGCTGCTCGTAGATGTAGCAGGCAATGACAATGGTGGCAGGCACAGTGTAAAGCACGGTGAAGATGCCGATGCGGATCATCAGCTTCTCCAGCTTGTCAGTTTTGGTGCCGCCCTGCTTGATCACACTGCGGATACGAAAGAGCGAGATGAAGCCAGCCAGCAGGAAGAGGCTGCCGGTGAAGAGATAAACCACTAGTGGTGCCAACACAAAGCCCCGCAGATTTTCCAGGCTCTGGTTGCCCACATAGCAAACCCCGGCCACCGGGTCACCATCCACAGAGCTCAGTGCCAGTACAGCAATGGATTTGGCACTGGGGATGAGCCAGGCAGCCAGGTGGAAGTACTGCGAGTAGCTAGCAATGGCCTCATTGCCCCACTTCATGCCAGCTGCCAGGAACCAGGTGAGGGACAGGATGACCCACCAGATGGAGCTGGCCATGCCAAAGAAGTAGAGGAGAAGGAAAACCACAGTGCAGAGGGCAGGGCCTGTGGTCTCATAATGGATGTGGTGGTGCTCCGGGCTGCAAGCCACATTGGCATGCCCTGCCACCAGCCGCACAATGTAGCCCATGGAGACGAAGAGGTAGCAGGCAGAGAGGAAGATGATGGGGCGCTCAGGGTACTTGAAGCGCTCCATGTCAATGAGGAAGGTGGCGACAGTGGTTGAGGTGGAGAGGAAGCAGAGAATGGACCAGAGGCCAATCCAGAAGGTGGCAAAGGTCTTCTCATCCTGGGTGAAGTAGGGCTGGTAGCAGGGGATGGCACAGTTGAGTACCTTCCCAGTCCTGATGCGGTTGTACAGCGGATGGGACTCCTTGGAGATGGGGATCAGGGGCGCTTTGCACTTGCAAGTCTTACCACAGTCCAGCCCTGAGAGGCGCTGCCCATCGAACGGCGTCAGGTTTTTGGCCATGTCCTTGGTGGGGCGTGTGGGTTTCCCAAAGAAAGGCGGCAGCGTGGTGGCTTCCGTGTGGTTGTATCCCATGCAAAGCACCTCGGTGTCCCCCAGCACCGGCAGGCGGTCACAGCTCATCCTCTCGGGCCAGGCAAAACCGTACTGCTGCATGATGGGCGAGCAGCCGGCCTTGGCCCGCTCGCAGACGGAGCGGCAGGGGGGCAGCGGCTTCGTGTAGTCCGACAGGCAGATGGGGGTGTACATGCTGCAGAGGAAGAAGCGC
>VYZT01031331.1:146913-247175 GCA_013400735.1 Pomatostomus ruficeps
CCCGCCTGCTGGAGGCGGCCCGCCGGGACCCGTCCGCCGGCGCTCGGAGCCCTGCGGCGGCCCGGGGGCAGGCGGCGAAGTGAGAAGATGACGGTGCCGCCAAATCACTGACTGCTCCGCATCTGTGCATCTCCTTCCCCTCTTGCCGGCCGGGCCCCTCCCGAGAGCCGGGCCCTCCGCCCTCCACAGCGCCGCGACGGCCGGGGGCAGCGGCCGGAGGAGGAGGGCAGGCGGTGCCCGCGGTGCTGCTGCCGCTTCGCCCCTTCCTCCTCGGGCCCTTCAGCCCCTCTTCGCGGGAAGGGGCCGGGGCCTCGCCCCGCCGTGTGGGATTGGGACGAACGGGAGGAAGCCCTGGGTAAGGGAAGGGAAGACGTGCAGAGGTCCTGGCCGGGTTTGCCTTGCTCCGGCAATCAGCCCGGATATAAGGGGCACGGTAGCATCTACCGCTGCTGCGTCCCGGCGCCGCCCGCGTCCCAGCTGTCCCGACTCCCGGAGCACTGAGCCTCGGCGGGAAGGGAAACAGTTCCTGCAGGCAGCTGCGCTACTACATTCCTGGCCCGGATTCCGGTCGCCCTCCGCTCTGCCTCGGAGCCGCTTCCCCAGCCCCTTCTTTCCCTCCCAGGCTCCCACCCTGGAGCGCAGCGCGAACCAACGACGAGACCGTGCCGGGACAGGGGGCCCTGCCCAGTGCCCTGGGGACCGCGGGCTTCTGCTAGGGCCACCGAGGTGGCCACGCTCAGCTGTCAGGAATTCCAGTCCTCCAATCCATGCATTTGCAAACACCGAAATTGCCAGCCTGATTTTCAGCCGCTTCCCTGAAAGCCCGGAAAGCCCACGGCATGCTCAGGGCATACAGGGGAACAGACCTGCTTCAGAAGGCAGATTTGGGGGTCACAGACTGCAGCTGCTATGACAGAGCCTGTATTCTGGCCAAGGCAGAAGGCTGCTCCCAAGCCCTTGTACAGGAGCTACTCACTCCACCTCAGTGGATGTGGATGGAAGGGCAATTTGGACCAAAGCACCTGCATCCAGCCCTGGATCTGCTAGTCAAGACATACCCACAGCACATCACAGATACAGACAGCTTGCATTCAGTGCCTGGTGCTGGGGAACACTAGCACCGAAAATACCCCTAACTGCCCCCAGAGCCCACAAAGGAAAGACTCAAAGCATGACTTAGCTCCTGCCTTCCTCCCAGAAGTAAAACCTGGCTTGCTTATTGCTCTGTGGCCAGTAGCTGATATATCCACAGGCAGAGCACTGACTGCTGATGACTAAAGTCATCAGGGATTTTCAGGCAAGAGACCCCATGACCATTCCTGAAATCCACATCCACCCAGCCTAGGCATAGATATTACTTGGAACTGTCAACTTTGATGCTTAACAACATTTTTTTAAAAAAGGAAAAAAAAATCTCACATCCCTATACCTATTTGCTTTACACTGTAAGTTTTCCCTGTAATAGAGCTATACAGAAGAAAATTACAAGTCACATGTTCCTTTGGAAGACAGTGGCATATCCTTGTAGCAGGAGTCATAACTTTTAATTCTCCCAGCAATGAGTTTCTGTGAACTAGCAGCCCAGCAGAAAGCAATCACAGACAGTTTCATTATGGCTGTCAGTTGATTATCCAAATTATAGCTGAGAGCAGAGGGCAGCCTTTTTATTATCTTCATTGCTGTACAATTAGAAAATGCTGATAAAGCTCCATAAGAGCAGAAATTCTCTTTTTTGTTGGCATTTTTCGTTTTTTCAAGTGTTCTCTTGGGCAATTATCTTAGTTTGATTTGACACACAATGGGGAATGGGTGCATAGGTGGGAAGGGAGGAGGTAAGAAGGGGAAAATGGGGCAGGCCTTCATTTCAGTTAATCTATCAACTCATGTAGCCTGGTTCAGGTTTTGCCACTCCTCCAGATGTATCTAATTCTTAGAGCCTGGCTGTAAATAATGCTGTATTTGCTACACTGGGGACACATAAAATCCAATTAAGAGCCAGGTAGACATCTGTTGGCTTGCTCTGTGCTTCTGTTTCTGTTTTGTTTTTTATGAATATGTAGCAGAACAACCAGAACAGGATTAAATATGGTGTAAGAACAAGTGCAGTTGATAGGTTTGTTACTCATCTCTTCAGTACAGTATGAGAGTACAGTGCTTTATGTGCATCCAGCACTATTAGTAACAGAAGATGTGTCTGCACAAAATTTACTGTGTCAAATCCTGCAGACAAAATAAAGAAAGTGTTTTCTGGCTCCGAGAAAATGCTTTTGTTGTTAAAAAACTTTTAAATTATTAAAAATCGCTTTACCTTTTATCCGTGTGCAGAAGTGTCCATGAAGCTCCACCATGCTAGACAGGTCTTCTTGAGAGTTCAGCTAATACCTGCTCCTGGCTCCGGCCCAGAGGATACAGGCATGGACTGACAATATGTGTCCTCACAGACATACCTTCCACCCACAGAGGCATTTCCAGCTTGGATGCAGTGGTTCCTGGTAGAAGCAGAAAGTAAAAAGGTGATAAATATTTCTGTATTTGGTTCTTTCACTGCTGATTGTCAGCATACACTGTTTACCTGGACAAACAGCTTTTGTGAAGGATACCATGACTTTTAAAAGACTTTAGAAAAGGACTAAATGGGTTTCCTTTGTGAAGACTGGGTATTGCTCTTGCCCTTGTTAGAGGACTCAGCAGATTTTCGCAAAGAGCTTTTCAGCCCAGGCTTTGGGCAGGGACAAAGCCAGAGAGCACTGATCCTGCTCTTGGCTTTGCCAGTACCACAGCAGGGCAGGAACCTCATGCCCCTCTTGTCATAGGATCAGCACACCCTGGCCCTCAACCCTTCTTGCTTGAAGCAGCAAATCCTGGTTTTGTCTGCACTGCTGACAAGTCTCCAGCTCCCAGGAAGGGAGCGGTGGGGGCCCAGTGCAGGTGACTCTGGTCTCCCAGTGCTGGTGGGCAGCTTGCCAGTCACCCCAGCTGGAGGCTGTGCTGGCTCAGGCATTGCTCAAATTAGCAGTGACCCCTGATAACAAACTGCTTGAGCGAGGGGGTGCTGGGGACCACAAGGTGCTTTGCAGCAGCACAGGACTGTGCCTTACTGCCTGTCATGAGTGCAGGGACAGACACCATGCTTGGCATCGTCGTGCAGCACCCAGGCAGTGCCAGCATGGCAGACCCACTGTGCACCGGTACAGAAGGAGAGTGGTGCTTGCCCCACAGGAGGACACGGCTGCATGCTGCACCCAGGCAGGTGTGCTTCTGCTTCCACCCATGGCAATGTTTGCCTTCCCACCTGAGGGCTGCAAGGCTCCAGTCTGCCTGTGCTGCAAACCCCAGCCCCAAGACTGACCTCGTGTAACAGCATCCGGAGCAGGGGGCTCCTAAATAAGACCAAGCAGAAGGGACCTGGCAGGCAAGGAGACAGAGGGACTCTTGGCCCTTTGCAAGCAGGCAGAGCAGAGTGAGAATCACTGCCAGCATTTGCAGAGACCCTGGCACCCAAAACCTACTGAAGTGCAACAGCAGCAGGGGCGAACATTTTTCATGTACCCAGATGAATTAAAGGCTGTGGCCTGGGGACAGGAATTCAGATTTAAATCACTTGAATGCTTTTCACCACGCCTTGTTGAAATTCCCTTAAAAATCCTAGCTTACATCAATCCAATTTGTTTTTTATATACACCTGTGCAATTACATACCTCAACATATCGCAGGAAAACAAAACCTTTCCAAACTCTAGCCGTATCCAAAAAGTTACATGGAACTTGAAAACTTCTGAGTGAATTAATCCAAAGCTTGATTTCTAACGGTGACACAGACTTTAGCAAGACCTAACTCAAGTGCTGAAGTTTGTAAATACCACCAGAAGTTCAGGTAAGTAAGAACAAAGTAAAATCAGGAAGAGTGGCTGCACATAAAACTAATCTTGCCAAAATCATCACTTATTAATTAACTATACTTGTACATATAAGTGCACATGAAATGTACATAATTAGTTTTCTTTGGTCTCCCCAGGCACTGAGAATCTTTCCATGAGCCACAGCTGAGATACTGAAGGTATTTCCTGTCCTGAGGTGCCGCTACCACAGTATGCACAGGCAGGATCAGGGCCCTGGCCCAGAGGTGCAGCAGGGTTGGTGGTGATGAACATGAGCATGAGCCATGGCTGATCTTCAAATTTCCTTGCTGTGATTCACACAACACTTGAGATAAAGAGGAGGCAGTGGAAGTCCTTACATTTTATTTTCTTGGGGGTATAGTGCAGCCTGAAACATCTGAAACTTTTCAGATATGTAGTTTTTGAAACACATCACATTATGCTCTTTTCTTTTTCTCATGGGTCCTTGAAAAGAAAGCAGTCCCCACAGTGAAGTTGACATGACAAATTAGTATGGCCCTGGCAAAGCCATCACTCTTCATTTGGCAAATACTTATTTATGGACTTTCAAATTGTGGCTTATGTAACAACAGGGTGAGTGACTTTCAAAAAACCTCTGCCATGTATTGACCTGATAGAGTCTAATGGGTCCTTCAGAGCAATTAGGATTTATTGTGTTAGCGTCTATTGTGTATAGAGACCATTTTAAAAACGTGTGTTATTTACCCAGAAAGTAGTAATGACTGTTTAAATACAGTGACATTGTTTCTTAAACTCTTGCTGCTCTATGCATTGCAAAGAAGTTACTCCAAATATTTTTCAGAGTTGAATACTTTGCTCCACTGGGATTTCCAAGCCAGGTTATTGTACAGCACATATATTTGTATGCTTACAGCTGTAAGTGAACTGAGCTCTCAGGAAAGCTGCAAAATGAGTAGCCTTGAAGCGCAGAATCTGAGATTTTTTTCTCAACCCAGGGGTCAGTGGTTGCCACTCTAGTGGTCTGAGCAGCTCAGGCCTTTTCCTAACTTAGAGAGCAGGGCATTTCCCAGGAACCACAGGAGTGTTGCCCTGTCAGATCTGAAAGTTCAGCAAAAGTGACCTTAAGAGGCACGAAGCTGTGGTTTGCACCATGGCACTTCTAACCCTCTACATGCACATGAGGTGGGGCCATCACCACCTCCCTGAAGCCCCTGAGGGCCAGCATGCAAAACCACAGGTGCTGGCCCTCTGAAGAGCGGTGCAGTGTGAGAAGCCAAACCCCTGGCTGGGCTCCTCAGCAGGCCTGAAGGAGCTCAGCTTTGCAGCCCAGCAAAGATCAGTGCTGGCTTACATCAGCTCTGACTCTGACCACAGAGTAAAACAAACCCCTAGCTCATACTTGGGAGCCATCAAGTGCCTCTGTGAAATAATAACAATATAGATTAATTACTGCTTGACTTATCTTCACACCAATGCTGTTTTGATCAGTGCTATCTCAAAAACAGTTCTTTCCTTTTCTGCCTTTTTCCTGCCCTCTCCTTTGCTGTGAGAGACCTTCAGGGTGAAACTGCTCAAAGCAGTTCTTCTTTGGCAAAATGCTTTTCCTGCCCTGCTTCAGATCACAACCTTTGGAGACTTGTTTCTATCTGCTTGTTTAACACCAAAATTAAAATATTATCTGTTATAGTTGCAGAGACAGAAGTACTAAGCAGTTTTCTACTCCAGCAAAAAGAGGGACAGGTTAGAGTCTGGCTGAAAAATGTGTGGCAAGTATTTCAGAGTTAGGATGCAAGTTTGTAATGGCCAATGATCTGGAGAACAGTCAGGCAGCCTGGAGTGAAGCTGGCTATAACTTATGGTTTCTGTTTTGTGGAAAATTCCAACATTAAAAAACAATGTAAAACACACCAGTTTGTTCCAAACAGGGCAAGTTGCCCATACTTCTGAGTAATCCTGCAGCATCAGGAAAAGCTATAAGGTTTCGTGTCAAAATGTGGAGAAGTCCTAGAAGCCCCCACCCCAAGAAGGCCTTAGGATGGGGGAGGACCTGGAGTGGGGGACATGGAAATCCTGGAGTGACAGATCTTGCTGGCAAACTGGGCAGACTTCAGGTAGAAATCTGCCAGTGGAGCATTTGTCTCTTAGGTCCTGTCTGATTTTCAGACAAACTTGGTCAGTCAAAACAGAAATGTTTCCAAGAAATTTTCTGTCTCTGCTGAACTGTCACTTTACAAGGAAACTGCTCTCAGTATGAACATCTACAATTATGGGTGGTCTCTCCTGGCCTTAAAATTCTATGATTTGGTGCAAAACATATGATAACAACTGTTGCTGTTAAAAGCAGCTTCAGTCTGTATTCAGAATGGTTTGAGTTCAGTCTGTCTTCTCCTGAAAATACAGAGTTTAATTAAAATAGGTTTCAAATGCATAAGCCAGTTCGACTGCATTTCTTCACTAACCTCTCAAGATGCTGTGATCAAGACTCTCCAGATGGAGTCCAGATTCCGGACTCTCTTGGGGCAATCTTAAGGGATCTTTATTTCCAGAAACTGGACTCCTTTACAACATACCATATTGCTCGCTCAAGATCAGAAGCAGTCAAAAATCACGCATTTGAAAGCTTTATCTTGTATGTGTACTTGTCTAGATTACCCTAGAAGGAGAACATTCATATACAATACACACATGCTGTGTTTTCATGTTTCCATGAACCAGAACGTATCAAAGCCGGAGACCTCCTGAAACAATGTCCTCTACCTGACCTTCTAGGCATTCTTGCTAAGATCAGGCACTTCAGATTTTCCCTATCTGCTTTTGACATCCTTGAAGTGCTTGACACAGAGCTAGAGGAATATTTGCAACTAAGATTTAGTGAGTCATGTCATTCACATCACATGAATGAACTATGTTGAAATACAGATTTAAATCCCTGCATAATCAACATTTATTGGACACAATAAAAAGAGCCAGAAACAGATGAAAAGGCAATTAGCACTAGCTGGAACTATACACATTTTGATTACTTCCTTCTGCAAGTCATTCACAGCATAATGTAACACACTGGTCAAAGTGATTTTGGAAAGGATGTTGCTAGCAACATTTGCATTCAGGTGTTAGTCAGATGTGAAGGATTAACATGTGCAAGTGACCCTTACGTGCTGTAGTGGAATGGAAACAGAGAACAACATCTGCAGCAGGAGCCAGGATGGTCTTTATCCAGCTCAAGACTGCGTGGTTGATTTCCCAGCTCTCTGTGGTCATAAAGGCAAGGACTAGTGTTAACAGAATTGGAGCACATCAGGAGATTTTCTGGGCAAAAGAAGGAATCCATTCTCTAAATCCCCTGCCATGTATAGCAACATCAAGCACACAATTACGTTATCCTGCTTGGGATATGACCTGGTGATGCAAGAAAGTGCTCCAAAATATTCCACAAGTGCTAGCACAGAGTTGCCAAAAATATTGATGACAAGGTTATGAAGTCCTCTTACAGGCTTTTTTTTTTTACCAAACTGATACAATCAAACTAATTTTGTATAAGCAACAAGCTGACAAAAAAGTAGCACAATTACTGCAAAGATGGGGCTCACATAGGCCAGCATCTTTCTTATGGCATGAAAATGCTAAAGTAGCTTGGTTCAGCTTTTTGCTCAGAAAAGTCTGTCCAAGTGCAGGAGAATTCACGCCATACACGTATTTCCCTTATACTGGGGAATTAACTGTCCCACTATTCGGGACAAAGGAGCAACTGAGCCCTTCTCCATGTATCCCACAGACTGGCACTGCCAGACCCCCAGCCATTGTACCATCATGAGGCAGACAGGATTTTATTGGATGCACTCACAGAAAATCCTGTGCAAGCTTCCACCTGTGCCAGGTGCTGAATGTACCTACAGTTCAAACTGCTCTTGGGCTGAGCAGACAGGGAACACAAAAAACAGGAGAAAGGACAGGTAATTCTCCTGGTTTTTGCAGACACAAAACTTCTGTGGCTTGCTTCTATGGCTAGAGAGAGCTGGAAAATCAACCCCACAGTCCTAAGCTGGAAAATACCATTCTGGCTCCTGCTGCAGATGCTGCTCCCTGTCTCTGTTCCACTAGAGCACGTGAGACTGACAACCTCTGGCTCTCTGCTGCAGGGAGGCAAGGCTGCACCTCCCCGCAGTCAGGGCCAGACTTACAGTCCTGGAGACAAAATCCTCCTCTGGCAGACAAGTAATCTGGAGAGAAACAAGGCAGATTCATTACCTGGGCCAGCCAGGCTGCATCCTGACAGGACTAAACATCCTCTTTGGGGGAGGAAGGGATAGAGCAAGGCGAGAAGACAGTGTAATCCTTTCAGCAGAGACTTTGCCAGTGATGTTGCTAATTAGCAGAGAGAGGATGTGCTGTGGCTGGTGAGAGACAGACACGTTCTGTGTTGCGAGACAGTGCCTTCAACCAGCTCTATCTGTGAGACACTGTGAGCTCCCTGATTGTGTTTGTATTGCAGAAGCCATCCTAGCAACACCAGCTGAGCCCTTGATGCCCACTGTGCTGCCCACAGCCTCATATGAAACTCTTGATGGGATTCTGGACAGACAAAAAGTCTTGGTTGTGAATCTTCTTTTCACTGTTCTAATACAACCAAACATATTTTGTATAGACATACAGAGTGGCTGTGGCTTCCAGGTCAAGGAAAAAGACTGGTACTGGACCAGCATCTGTATTTCCTAAATTTGCTCAGGTATCTATGAGATAGGCCAGGCTTGTACTTGTAGCTACCAGAAGACACAAGGAGGTATTTTCAATCTCTACCAGAGGTGAGATGGTGGTCCAGAACCATGTATGTGTATCTCACACTGCAGTTTGGAAACATTTCCAGCTGAGACTACTAAATCTGGTCATTTGGTGTCTGCTCTAACCACAGTGTCTAACCACACTGAGCTTAATCTGCAAAAACCCAGTTTAAATTTGTGGGATTGTATGTGGTTGTACTTGAGATAAGCACCTGTTCCAGCAGCTCTGTATTCAAGGATAGCTGAAACACACATCCATTAGCTAAGAAGAGCCAACAGACTACCCATCAGACCCTGCAGCTTTCTTCCATAGATTTTGTTTAGCTTCCCTGACAACATAAAAGGTATGATTCTTAATTTTGTGCCTCTGTGTACTTTCCATCAGGGCTAAGATAGCCTGAATTTCTCCTCAATGCTTAACCCCATTTATGTAAGGTCAAACCTGCCTTGTTGCTCTTTTAATTTGGCATATTACCAAGACATAGCTAACGCTGTTGGACACATAGGCTCCTGACTAAACTTAGTACAAGAAGTTCAGGAGATGAGCTGAGACTGGTAACAGCATCAGCCTCATCTCTACAGAAGCAGGAATTAAACATATAGAGCTGCACACTAATGCAGCTGCCTAAGACAGTCCCAAGGTGTGTTGGGCCAAAATGTTCTTTAAGAACTTCTGTATGTACCAATTAAGGCCTTAGTGGGACTGAGAGCTGGCACAGATATGAGGGAAGAGAGGTGAAGGCAAGTGCTGTTTGCACTGTGCAGACTTTTGGAAAGATAGGCAAGGTTTGGCCTTGAGCCTGAGCAGATTCCTCACCTTTACTAAGTTGACCAAGGTGCTATAAGGCCTTTCTCTAAATAGATCGTAAAAACCTGTGCAGGTGATTATGTTATGAGCAAAAGGGGAAACAACAGAAGCAAAACAACAGCAGTAGCCTCCAAGTCTCTGCTGGGAAAGGAGGGACGGGCCACAGACAAACAGAGCCCAGCCTCAAGGTGTGTCGTGCCGGGCTGCAAGAAGGGACAGGGCTGTTTTAAAGGTCCTTGACAGGGGCACGGTGCTGACTCTGAAACCATATCCTTGCCCTGGCTGCAAAGTACCTCCTGTAATTGGCTACAAGCTTTAGAGAATGAAATCCAATTTACCTGCCACAAAGAAGAGCTTGGCGAGGCCTCCCCAGAGCCGGTGGGTAAAGGAGGGCTGCCAGTTCCCACCCGTGCTGCTGCCCTCCCAGCCAGACCGGAGGGAAGGGGGAAGGGGCAGCTATGGCAGTAAGTGCAGGAACAATTCACTGGAGAGCCACGGTGCGCTTTGCAGTTTGCCCACTAATTACTATTAAGCCCTGGTTCCTTTTTGTGTTCCAAGGGGCGTCTTCAATGTGGCACTGCTTCTTGGGCCTTTCATGCGGCTGGGCTAACCCCTGAATAGCGGGCTCCCCCCCTTCCTCGCTACCTCTCCCTTTTTCTTTCCTCCTTTTGCTTTTCTGATAGTATTTTCTGTCCATGTTGTGTAAGGCCCTAAATGAATCTTGACTGCCCCTACAGCCGACTGGAGACGCACAAAAGCGGCCCATTCCAGTGGCCACAGCGCCATTGTGTGCCCTAACAATGCACTAATTGGCGGTGACAATTGTGCGGCTGGGGAAGAAGAGGGGGCCGGGGGGCGGGGGGGTGGAACACGGGACATGGGTCCTTTCCAATCACTGAGGCGGGTCAATAAAAAAAGAAAAGTGTGAGGAACGAGAAACACACTCTGCTCCGCGTCTCTCCCGCGGGCACGTCCCTGCCCGTCCCAGGCGGTTTGCTCCAAGGGCCCCCCCGTATTCCTACATGGAAGAGTAAAGAGAATAATTTCAACGCGTGGCTATGCAGAGCAAGAGATGCGCAGTCTGAAAGGATCATCTCAATCTCCCAGGCTGTCTCACCATGCCAGAGGCTGAAGAACTCATGTGATGAGGACACCATTGAGATATTCATGGGAAAAGGTCACACACAAAGCCAAGAAGATGCTGGTGGCTGGGGCACTCTGCTCTGGGTACACACAGGAGAGCCTGCTCACCACTTTCTAAACTGAGCTTAACATATCTGTATTTTGCACCAGGACAGTGGGATGCAAGGGCAGGATGTCCTACAGCACTCTGCTGGGGTAGGCGGTGGTCCTGTGGAGTAGGAGCCTGTGGTGCCGTTGGGAGTAGGGGAATGAATCTGGGCCACACCTCCAGCACCAGCAAAGCCGAGGACTGGAGGGATGAAAGGGACAACAGGTGCCATGGGACTGAAGTTGTTTATTGCCACTGTGACACCACCCAGGACTCAGGAGGGACAACTCAGTCTCCCAATGAAATATGGCAGGAGTGAGCCCACGGACTTTGAAAGCTGTGCCAGTATGAAGTTAGCCCTGGAGCTTGAAAGCTGGTGTATCTGACAAGCGAGGGACAGATTTCAGCTCTATTCATCAGTTTTTAAGATAAAATCTGGGACAGGAAATGGCATGGACAATGCTTTTGAGAAAAAGTATGGAGGGCTCATCCAGTTGCCTTAAATCAAAATTAATTCAGACAGTTGACAGACATGGGGTCAGATGCTGAAGTGCTCAACACCTACCCATCTGTTTTCCAAACAGCTCCTATCAGCTTGCTCAGAGAACAGTGAAGACCAGCAGGTGTGGGGCACTCTGGTTCCTGACAGAGAAAGCAAAGCAAGCCAGGCTGGCAGCAACACTCAAGTTTATGAAGGACTCTGAAATGTCTTATTGACAGAGGTGCTTCTCTTTTTTGAAGCTGACTGATCTTTGAGAAGCATTGTCCAGAGCAGGGTCAGGAAGCAGGTAATTCTCCTACCCCTCTCAGGACAGCTGTGGAACTGCCGTGGTGGGGGAGACTTCTACTTAATGTTTTGATGAAAAAGAATTACCTCCTGCATCTGGAAAGAAGCAAGAAAACACCTTCCCATATGGTGGCATCTAAACAGGGCACATAGGAACCACCTCTAGTGGAAGAGCAATACTTTTCACGGCTTGGAGAAGAAATCTTGCCATAACCTCATGAAGAGCTGACACAACAAGCAGGGAGGACAAACTGAAGCTACAGATCCATGGACAGGCAGGCACCATGCCTGTATTCTAAACTCCTTGGTGCTCTGACTGATTTGGACTGGCATTTCAGTTTGGTCCACTACATATAAACACTGAGCTCAGCTGAGAAGTCTGGTCCTGCAGCCAAAATGCTGAGGGGAAGCCTACTGTGAGCCCAGTGAGAGTAGCAGAATTGCAACAGCCTAGATCTGGAAGTGGGCAGAGTCCAGGGTACACTGTGTAGAAATCCTGGGACACTGGACTCTTGCCCTTTTCACCTCATGGCCACCCTGTGCACAGTAGTTCATTTATTGTAATCTCTCAGATTTTATGGGTCCTTGTCAGCATTTCTGTGAAACCCCAAAGGACATCCCTGCTGCCAGGAGGAACCCTAATCTCTCTCCGCTTATTGCAAGATGGATTTATCAGCTGTGTTAGCTCCTAGAATTTGGTGGTGGCAACATCCTCCTTGAGACAAAATCATTAGTTACCTGCTCTAAACATAGGAAATGTGCTTCTGCTTGCCCTCCAAACAACTTCTGTCGACAGTTATGGAAACATTCCCATGGATTACCACAGATGCAGGATGACGGCCTTATATAGTGAGACTGCTCTTCCTCCCCTTTGCCCTAAGCGCTTCACAGAAGTACTTTATTGTTTTATGACAGCACAGTTAACACTTGACATAAATCTCTAAGCACAGCTAACAATGTCAATACTGTGTAAATACCTACAGTGGAGACCTGTATTTTATTATGTTTTTGCCCTCTTTTACCTGTTATCACCCAGGGTTAACTCTGTGCTAGATGCACGTGTATTTCACAAGGAATCTGCCAGTTTTATACACTGCTACAGCTCCTGTCTTTAAACACCGAGAGCCCAGCTCTGGTTCTTTCACAAAATGCAGCTTTCATTGAAGCCAGCAGATCTTGGATCTGCTTAAAGGATTGAACATGTCCGTTAACTCAGAAACAAGTGTCCTTCAGCAGTGCAAAGTCCAAACCAGAACCGGACATTTTGCAATATGTACACATCAAAGTATCCACCAGTGTGACAAGCCATTACGTGTTGTGGTGCGTGTGGCTGTGGCCACCATGGTCTTGCAGGGCCAGACAACATCTAATTCCTGGTGGTCCGACACCACAGTCTCAAGCAGCTCCCCCTGGGTTATGGTGAGAACCTAGGATCCTCTGTTTCCTCTGTTTGCATATTTCAAGTTGATTGGTTACTGTTTTCCCCTCCCTGTTTTATGTAGAAGTTTATACATATGTATCCCCTTAGTTAAAGATGTATTAAGTCTGGAAAGTTCTATGTTCTGCGACACCCCATTGGTTATCCCCTGTTGTCCCTCTTTCAAGTGCTCCCTATTGGTTGTTTCCCTGTGAAATCATCCCTTTTTACCTTTCTGCATTGGCTGTAACCCTTTTTTCCCCACCCCCTTTCCCCCGAGTATAAAACCCTTAGACCCTCCCTTCTCCCTGCGCTTCATTCCTGGACCCTTCACCTAAATAAATCTCTGTGGAACCCACACGAAGAGTCCCTCCCTTCTCCTTTGCCTCCATGTGCACCACGCCCCATCTGCAGCTGAGAGATTGCCCCCCTCGGGTGGGGAGCTGCCTTGCTGGCGAGTGGGTCACTTTCGTTAAGGCATAGCGCAAGCCCCGGGCTCTCTTTTGTGAGCACACTGCCTTAATTCCGTGACAATGTCTGATGACAGGATGGTGCTGGGATCAGTTTTCCACCCTAACCTTGCTTTCATGGGCATATGTACCCCTGCTCTCAGAAATCAGTGCAGGGGAAGGTACAAACTGGGGGAGAGACACAGAATCATGGATTAAGATGAGTTAGAAGGGACCCACAAGGATTAGAGAGTCCAGCTCCTGGCCCTGCACTAGACCATCCCCAAGAGTCACATCATGTGCCTGAGAGCATTGTCCAAAGGTTTCCTGAACTCTGTCAGGCTTGGTGCTGGGACCACTTCCCTGGGGAGCCTGTTCCAGTGCCCAGCCGCCCTCTGGGTGAAGAACCTTTTTCTAATATCCAACCTAAACCTCCCCTGACACAGCTTCAGGCCATTCTCTCAAGTCCTATCACTGGTCACCAGAGAGCAGAGATCAGTGCCTGCCTCTCTTATTCCCCTCACAAGAAGTTGTGACTGCAATGAGGTCTCCCCTCAGTGTCCTCTTCTCCAGGCTGAAAAGTCCAAGTGCCCTCAGCCACTCCTCATATGGCTTCCCCTCGAGGCCCTTCTCCATCTCTGTGGCCCCCCACCAGACACTCTCTAATAGATTAATTATTTTCTTATATTGTGGTGCCCAAAACTGCACACTCCTTGTGTTTCATGGCTTTGTTGCTGCACTTCAGATATTTGCCTGCAGTGTCAGTCAGAAATGAGATTAATTTATAATCTTTTGTGCTAGGAAAGCACTTTGGACTGAACTGCTCCATGCATGCTGATTACATCTATTACTTTCTTACACCAATTCAGTAATTTGCACTTTCTTATTTTTAAACAGTACCTAACTTTCCTAATAATTTCTTCTTATTTTCCTCTAAATGCATCATATTGTGCTTGCATGATAAACACCTGAGAACTTTAAAGTCAATGAAATTCAGCCCTTAAAAGAAGCTTTTATCTGACTGGTCTTGCTTTCTTGATGAGCCTTACAACTTCATTTTTAATATCTAAATGAATGCTAATGCCTTGAACTAAATTACAGAAAATCCAAAGTCACAATAAACATTTTTTTAGCATGTTTACAGCTTCAATGCCAGATTTTATATTTCTCTATGCTTAAAATGGATGAAATTTACTCCTGCTTGCCTTGGAGACTTTGTCTGGTTTTAATTGTCACACTTGATTATCTGAGATGCTTTTCACCACCTTATCATAGTGCTAATACTCAGGCCTCTAGATGGGACCACTATTTTGGAGAGTATTTAGTTAAACAAGAACTCTTAACAAGACAGTCCAGAGTTATGTATATACACTCCCAGAATATCTTCATTTGCCCTCAGCGTGCTTTCACTGAAACAGTATAGTAAGCCTCAGACTCAGAATGTCCCCCTCAGTCTCTAAGGAAAGAAGGAGGATGCTAGCTCCATTCTATTAGAAAACCAGTCAACTTCACATATTAAACCAAATATTGTTGATTTTGATCTGAGAGCTAGAAGGGCAGCTTTTTAAAAATTAATTGTCCTGACTTTAAAAGAAGGGCTAGAACTTGGATTGGCATGCTCTTCCTAGGGCTCCACAGACCCCATGGTCCCTGCTCTGCATGGATGCTTTTTCACACCATATCCCACAGGGTGAAGCGAGGAAGGGAGGTGGCAGTGAAAGGGGAAGGAGATTTCGTAACCGAATTTGTTCACCTTGTAAAGCAAATAAAGAGGAAGAGAAGGTCTTGCACATGGTTTCCTTGTGCAGCTTGTGTGGTCCCGGTCAAACATTAACTCATTGCTTGTAGCTGATTTCATTACAGGGATGAAGTCCAAAGGTTCCTGCAGGAGAGCGGATTGACATTCCTGATGGACTTCTGGTCTTTCTGAGGAGGGGCAGGAAGACAATAAAGTAGGGGATATATCCTTCTCTTTGAAAGCTGCCAGAGCATAGGGCTGAGTGTGGAATGCTCTGGGGAGTCTCAGGAAGGGGGTTTAGGCCCATGAGCTCCATCACAGCTCAGTGCTGCAATCCTTAATCATCAAATCCAGATTCAAGGAGCTGCAGAAGCTCCTTAGCTGGTGCACTGGAAGAAATAACCAAGAGCAAGAATCATGCCTGCTCCTAGATCCATCTGTGTGACAGGGAAAAATCCTGCCCTTCCAGCCCTTCAGTGGTCCCCTCAGTCCACCTGGGAGACACCTCCCTTCCTTAGAATTCAAGGCCCTGACCTTGGACCCTTCTGGCAGAGGTCCACGTGGCAGCCACACAGTAGCAGATGCCTCCTGCAAGCCTCCCAGGAGCTCTGTATCCAAGGGTGCCTCATAGCCAAAGTAAACTCCCCTGGGTGCTTTTGGCAGCGGTTAGCACCATTAGTAATCTAGGAATTTGTGGCTTTCCAAAAACACATATGAGACGTAACTGGGAATCCAAACCCCCAGAGCCTGATGCAGACATCAACAGTACTTCCAGAGCCCCTCCTGGCTTAGATCTGGACACAGTAAGCATCATATTTTCTTAGATTTGGAAGACTTTAACCAGCAGAGAAGCATTTTTAAGAAAACTATCACTCTTTCAAAGCTTGCCCTACCCATGGTACAGTACCCACGAGAAGGCAAATGAAAAAGGACATGTAACGTTTTTTTAGTGTTTATTGAGAGTTGCCTTTATACAAGAGGGACTGGTGCTCTGATGCAGTCACAAGTGAACCCAAATAAACCCTGCTCAAGTGTCAACAAGCAATTCAATTCAATGGATTTAAATTATAACATCATTACACATCAATAATAATTTAAATTAAGACTATTGCCCAGTAGTTGCAGATAATTTAATAAAAATCCTTGTCAAAAGTAAAAATCCCAAAATAACAACGCAAACACAAGAACAATGAAACACACATAATAATGTTGCAAATAAGTTAACAGAGTAGCACACACATATAATTGTATTCCAAAAACTCGGGGTGCACTGCCAACAATGCTAAAATTCACTGCATGTGGTGCAGGTGAGCTGGTCCTCTGGCAGGAAGGAAAGCCCAGGCTGCCAGGGACCACATCAGCCACTGTGCTCTGCTGCTCACACTGGGCTTTCCCTGGCTTTTAACTGCCTCAGCTGAACTGATTTGGAAGCTGCCTTTATCACTTAATACCTGTCAAACATGCATTTTGCTCATGAATTCTTACTTTTGCGTACCTCAACTATAGTAGGGACTGGCACAAGGCAATTTGGTATCACACATTTTGATTAGAAATCAGCCTGAAAGCACAGTTTCGTGTAAGCAAAATCATCTTGGCAGACAAGTGCATAAGCAAAACTGAAAAAATTCTTTTTCCACCAAAACAATACCGTGTATTCAAGGATTTATATTGGTTTAACATGTGGATTAGACAGGAATAAATAAATGAGCCCCTGACACTTGTGCACAAAGCCTAATACACTTTGGTCCTACACAGCTGATAACACTCCAGACCTAGATATCTCTGATGCTGACCACAAGTAGCATCTTTGCATTTTGGATTAATGGCCACCCTTAGGACTTCGGCTGAAATCGGCATTTTAAGATATGACTCAAGCCATCATGGGCACACCAGCGTTTTCAAGTAAAGGACTTTGCACATAATTTCCAGGCTGTCTCCTCACTGTACTGCTAAAATTCAGTAACAGCACTGTCACTGTCAAATGTGGACTTACAAGATCACAGTCAGTATGGACATATTCCCCAGGCTGACACATGCCACATACTTTTGCAAATAATGCTAAAATTTCAGCGGGTTAACCCTCTCGCTAAGGTAAGGCTGACGAAACCTGCACTGGGCCAGCCTTCAGAGAGCCAGGCTGCATTAAAATTGAGCTTTGAGGAAATGCCTTCACTCCCACAGCACTGACCCAGCTGTGCAAGCGAGCAGGGAGCGCTGTATGGGAGTCCCTCACCACGTGATGTGGACTGGCCAGGGCTTCCAGGAGGAGCAAAACTGCATGTGACCTGTTTTAATTCCCTATACTTGACATTATTATATATGCACCGCTTCTGAAGGTCTTGCACAACTGCAATCTCAGGCCTAGCAGTCCAGCTAGTCTCAAAAATACACATAATAAGAACCAATACCGTCTCCATGCTATCCTCTCTCATAATGCCCTCATAAAGCATAGATAGTAAACAAATTTTAGGGTTACCATTCCTAGCAATATGGAAACTGTCATGAGCAAGGGTTTCAAGCTCCAATGCCAAACACGTTGCATCATAGCAGAGCATTTCTAAAAAAATTACCCACTTTTGAAAATTTAAGGCACCAAAATGAGCAAAATGAGGAGTTCCCACATAGCTTGGTGTCTTCAGAGCTTACTTCATGAGGGCAGAACAAGCAAACTGGTTTTCCCAGCTGCCCCTGCAAAAGAGCAGGCACAGCCACAGGAGAATTTCAGCTTAAGTCTACAAGTTAATCGAACAGCAGATGCAATCAGGAAATCCAAAACAGGAAGAGAGATGCTAATATACAGTACTGTAAGGCACTCCTACTGGGATGGGAAAATTGGAAGGCAAATTACAAAGGAGAGAATGATTGGACTCAACTGGTTCAAAAGCAACACAAAGAGCTATGAAGCTCTACGTCTGGCTATAGGCTCAGTACTGTGAGTAAGGACAGGGACAGAGACAGTGGAGACAGAGGGAAGACTGGCTCGCAGCTGAGCAGCAGAAAAAAAGAAGAGATGATTATGATGATTATTCGATTAATTTCTTTTATACAGGTCAATAGTCAGCTGCAATCCAGGCAGTGACCTTGGGAAGCTCAGGAAACTCAGTGGCTTGTGTTGCTACAGGGAAAAAGCAAAATTCAACTGGGCAGCTTCCTCATTTCATTGTAAAGAGATATTCTCTGCTCTTTAAAAAATCTTTCAGGACACTATCATCAATCCATTATAATACACACACTATCCTAATAATAAGAGAAGCCTTGACAAGAGGAGCTCTAGAGACACCCTGACGATTCACTCTTAACAGAGCCATCAGAGCCTGTGAAGTACTGTGAAGAACTTCAGTTCCTCACCAAAAAGTATCTTCCCTCACACCTGCTAATTCCTATCAATCCCAGCAGTGAGTTCATATTGGTATGTGCCAGCCAGGATATTTTGTCACATCATGAACCCACCATTTTCCACCACATAAAACAGACAAAAAAACCTCAAAACAAAGCAATAGGAGGATTCCTACACAAGAAATACAAATTTCTCTTTTTATAGATTGATAATACAAAAAAAGTTGCAGTTTGCATGCCCTAGGTAGGCCCATCGTCCCATTAAAGGAAAGCTAGATGGTCAGGGTAAAGAGGAAAAGAATCTTGAATAAGGATCTCTATAGTGTCCTAGATAAAATAATACCAGACTAACAAATATAAGCACCTGCAGAACATGAAGCTATAGTCCGCTGCAGTGAAGCATCCTATTTCTACACTGATAACAAGTTCTGTACAAAGCAAAAGCAGTAACTGGATTACAGATCAATTCCTTCTCAGTCACCTATGAAAGCATCTTCTCTTTGAGGATGAAAAACAGCATATTTTATTCTTCATTCACAATGAAATGGCATTGTTCAAATTTATTTCATGCGTGGGTAGGACAAGACTGGAAGTACTAATACGGAGTTTCACCTGGGGTGGGGGAGAGGGCGCGGGCAGAGTCGTGCAATCTGTATAGGCCCCAGGAACTTTACCAGCTGATGCTCATCCAGAAGCCTGCGGAGCAGAGCCACGTGCAGGCTGTGGGCTGCAGAACGGGCCGAGAGTAGCAGTAGGGACCAGCACAGAGCAGTGTTAGTGCAGCAGAGACAACCATGCAAGGGTGCAATGCTGTCTGAAACCCAAACCACCTGCAGAACACCAGGCTGAGGCTCCTGCTTGCAGATGGCTCCTGCAAGAAAATCCACTGAGGGCAGGATTAAGCCTTTCATTACGCTTAGAAAAATTGGTGTCAGAATACTTTATCTTACCCATTCATAAGGAATAACTGGTTTTGGATAGGAGCTAGGCATCCCTGAGAGGACATAATCTTCCACAATACAGCCTGCTCCTATAGCTACTGTGAAGCTGTATCACTTTTCCAAAGTAGAAATGAATGTCTATTCATTTTAGGAACTAGCTGGTTTACAACAACATTGGATTTTAAAGCAAGTAACATGATCTGTATTGTACAGTATCCTTTTACATAAAGCTCTGGGCACTGACAGTATCATAACACGTTTTTGCTCTATGTTATTGGTAATGGCAGTGGTTTCAGACCCATGACTAATTTCAGCAGTTTTGCCAACATCATACTGTTTTTATCCTGTAAATCTCTGTTCGCAAAGAAACTGTTCTGTAATACCTGTACAAACCCAGACCAACTCCAATGCTGTCTATGTTGTTATTCCAGAATTCAATTCCAATATCTAACCACCCACACGACTGGTACTTTGGAGATAGGATATCTACCAAAGTAACTAATAGTTTGCAATGTCTGAACCTGGATTCCTTGACTCCATATGGTTTTCGACAGTGCACACAAGCAGCCTTCTCTAAACTGAGCTGGACATGAGCCAGTACTGTGAGGTATCATAAATATCAGAGCATGATGATATGAAAAACACCACGATTTTCTCTAACCACGAAACATTATGTCTACAGATAGTTCAAAATAGTACCTGCCAGATTCTAACAGTTTCAGAGCTACTGGCTTTGCCACAGGAGTAATTGTAGTGACACAAGCTGAAAAACATGGGAGCGTTCTGTTTATTCAGCCAGTACCAGTGCAGTTCCTGTTTGCCTGACTAATTCCACAATACTTCCCCAGTGTTTGCATTTCTGAACACACAGGGAATTCTTTGCATGGGAATGGATTTGCAAGGAACATTATACCTTTAAGGGTGATAGCCAAAAGCAACTCATTTCACATGAGGAACAGTGAGCTGAGACAGAGACACCACTGTGTAGAGGAAGTATTAATTTTAGCAACAAAGGTGCATGATTCACCAGGTTCATTAAGTACGGGAATCCCTACAGCACTTTGCCAAGAACATGGAAAAACCCTCATTTCCTTCTAAAGAATCCAAATGAAAGAAGGATTCCTAGAAAAGAAAGGCACTGGTTGTCTAATGCATACAGATATAAACATGCTTCTATATACAGTAGTTGCACTCAAATTTGAGAAAGCTCAGATTCAGCTACTTTTTATTTGACTGGAGGCTGGAAAAGGTAACCACTTACATTCCAGTACAAGGCAACACATTGTAGCATTTTACCTTTTAATGTAAGCATGATGTACCCTGTTCTGTTATTTAAAATACTTCAGCAATTAGTGAGATGCTTCAACAATCAAAACTGCTCTCTGCCTTGAATACAACAGTCTGGAGATTATATAGGAAGCAAAAATCAGTATTCCGTATTTTCACAAACCTGTGTGAGAGGAGAGGAAGAATACACATGCAACTGGCATTATTCACCTGAAACCATATTTTCTTTTTGTATATAGATGTGTGTATATATATGTATGAATGCCTTCATATGTATGTAATACACTTATCACTGCAGGGTGTGGAAAAGAGTCAGGAATGTGAAATGGGGGGAAGACAATCTAACTGCTCACTAGAGGTGAACTCGCCATGAATTAAACATACTGCGAGTAATGACACACACCTCCCCAGTTAAATCCATCATGTACTTTCCTTTACAAAATAATTCACTGTGTTTAAAACTTCCCTGTGTTCCAGGTGTGTGGAGCAGAATCATACCTCCAGGAACTCCACTCTCTACTATGGAAGTCATTACAGAACTATAAATGCCTTGGAGCTCAAAGAGAATGCAGGACACAAGCTGCATATGAAAACAGCAAACTAGTGTTTCACAGTTTTGGAGGTATTTTCTAACTAAAATGGGCAAGACCACTTTCCTGACTATCAGTTTAACAGGTTCAGATGAGAAAAACATTTGAAGTAAATGTCATGAAACAAAAAGAAAACCAACGTGAACACTTAAAATGCCTTAAAGTTTCAGACTGGAAGGAGAAGAACCAACATCATGTTGCTACAGACAAGGATATGGCCTCCCATAAATCAAGAGTAACCAGAGTAAATCTTGACGACAGAGCTTAACTGATACTCCCAGCCTGAACAAAAGGAGTAGTAAGTCCCATGCTTATCTGAATATGGAGTAGCTCACTGAGGCGGTAATAAAATATATAAACATAACTGAAGGAATTATTCTGTGTCTTATGTTTGTAAGCACCAGATAAAGTTTGATGGGAGATCCTTTTCTT
Source organism: Pomatostomus ruficeps (assembly GCA_013400735.1). Lineage (NCBI taxonomy): Eukaryota > Metazoa > Chordata > Aves > Passeriformes > Timaliidae > Pomatostomus > Pomatostomus ruficeps. The sequence continues at coordinate 168,567 of VYZT01031331.1, forward strand.
TCCTTGGCAAGGAGATCCTCTAAAATGTAAATGCACTGATCCTTTATGACAGTTCTCTGAAAACATGAGGAAATGGAACCACATGTCCATTTCAGAAGGAGACAGGAGATTTAAAATAATTCCTGCTCTACTGGGTTCTGTGAAACACCTCACCAGAACCCCTGCCAAGGCTGCTAATAAATAAGTAATACATATAAATAAGTAGATGATTCATCAATTCTAAATGAACAACATAAAAAATAACACGGTCATGGCAGCAAATATTTTGTGCCTTGAGATAAAGTCTTCTCTAGAGGTGGAAAAAATACTTGGGTACTTAACTAGCTAGACCTAAAGCATTTCATGTAAACCACATTTTGTATAAGAGCTAACAGCTGGACTTCAAAGCAGTTTAGCCATTGGTATTTCAAAGCCAACAAGGCTTTCTGGCCACTTTGGCATCTCTTATTCACAGATGAAGAAGGTCAGGTAATATTTTTCAAAAAAACTTCTGCCTGTCTAAGCTGAGAATTTGCTTGAGCTGGCAGCTGGGAGAGGGATTCTCTTCAGGCTGGCAACTGCCTTAAAGAACTCATGTGTTCTGATAGGACAATTCAAACATGTTGCAAGATTCTTCGAAGTTCTCATCCATATTCAGTTGCCTCCAGAAGGATTTCTGCTTCTTCTGCAATTCCTTACGCACACACCTGGGGCATGGTACAGCCTTCACTTTGCACTCCGAGTGGAAGACAGCACCACAGCTTTCACACCTGCAAACACAAATTAGCGTCAAAATTGAATCACAAAATAGGACCAGAGCATGCAACAGGCTTCACGTGGGCTGTGGGCAGTAGGTGTTCCTTGACACCATTCTAGGAGCTCAAAGAGTGTTATGCTTCATAAGAGTGGCATTGTACAAGGCACTGGTATGCCCACACCTCTGCAGGTGTAAAGCTACTTAGGACCACTAAAATAAGTTGACTTGTATCTATTTTGCGGTTCTGAGAATCTGTCCCAGCACTTCTGCTTCACAGACAAATTTTTAGAAGGATTAATAGTTATCTTCTTAGTAATTAGCATTCAGGTCTATCACTGAAAAGACCTCAACTTTGTTTTATGAAAGACAAATCTTGCTTTGGTTCATAAATGAGGAGTAACAATATTATTTTCCAATAAGGTATATTTCAGCATTTGCAGTGATTCTGTGATTTGCCATGATATGACATATTCCTCATTGAAGCTCCAGTGGTCAGCTGTTCTGGAAAAAGTAAAGAACAGTCCACTTCAACAGCAGGAGAAGTTGTCATTTCACAAATTAAAAATGAAACAGAGGTAGGTGATACTGTCTGCTCTGTGTCCTGTGGAAGATTGGACTAAGATCAACACAAGTGATCTATGTTCATCAGTTGACGAACACATTGAGCTATGCTTCTGGCATTCAAAGCTGTGGGATTCTGTTCTCAAATGTGACAGGAAGACTTCAAACAAATCAACTCCTCAAACAAGATGACTGGTTTACTTTTGGGGCATTGTGAGACGATGAGCTTAATGTCACAGCAGAACAAGCTCCAGTTGCAGACAGCTGTTGAGCAACAAAACAGCTGGTGATCATGAGTGGGCTACAACTAAACAGTTGGACATTCTCAGCCTTTCATTGCAAATAACTATCTGTAATGATGAGTTAAGGCACTACAGCTTTGTAACCAAAGGAAAAAGTAAGAGGAGGACTGTCAGAGGTAAAAAGTCTTAGATTTCAGTTGGATAATCAAATAATAAAAGCAATAAAACATCGAATTTTAGAGCAATCCTGAAACAGAAGTAAGGGGTCCTGGTCACCCTTGGTAATTCTGTAGGACATCTTGAAATGCCTTGCACTTTGTTTTTCCTTTCTTGTAGCTATTGTCAAATGACAATATGAGAATCCACTCGATCCATGAGTGTCCATTGTTATAACTTTAGTGGGGTTTTTTTTTTGTTTGCTTTGAACCTATTTTTCATAGAAATAAGGTTCTTGTCTTCAAGACTGTGAAGGAAAATTGAAAACATGAAGAAAGAAACCCCCCCCCAAAGTGAGAAGCCATAAGGCCAACTGCAGTATTTGGCATATGGTCTGACAATACTGAGACAAGTCCATAAGCTAACATAACCTGTTAGCTATAGCAGCTGCATCTCACCTGTAACTTTTTAAAAAACTCTTCCTGATCTGGCTGCATTTGAAGTTTTATGCACGGGTCCAAACACGGCCTAAACTTTAGTAACTACAGAGCTTTGAGAAGGCTATGCAGAGATTTAAGGAGGCACATTTCTAACTAGCATAAATTGATAAAATTCAAATATTATTAAGAAAAGGAAGGTGAACGAGGCTAAGTATAAAGCAATGTATGTCTTGGCTTCCATGCTCTCTTGCAGTAAAACCTGACTGTTGTATTTCTCAGTCAGCTAGAGAGCCTATGTCCTATGTCTCCAGCTCACACGGAGATATTTACAATTTCTGTGCTCAGAGAGTGTGTGTTATTGCCCTTATCCACTGAAGCACATAAGCACATGCTTAGGACTCATATCCCAGTGACTTCTTTGGGATTACTGATCTGCCTTCCATTAAGTGTGCTTATGTGCTTTGCTGGGTTGGGATCTCCACAAACAGACACGCTAATGGGCAAAGAAGAGACAGAAGGCAGCAGTGCCTTTAAAACTTTACACCACTCTGAACTGACACTAATGGTGATTTTTATCAAGCTAATTCTCCCTTGTTAGTCAGCAGTTTACAGTGCCCTGGAAGTTGCTAGAGGGTAATGATTGATGAGGAGTGTAATTTTGTACTCTCGCATCGCCACTCCCTATGCTAGCCCAGTATTTCTCTACAGCATGCATGGAAATGACAAAACCTATCAGAAATTGCTGCTGAAATGGATTGAGCAGGATGAGAGAGAGCCAGCACACCTGCTCTCTCAAGTCAAAGGCCATCAGCAGAGCAAACAGACTGATGGTGTTCAAATTAATATGAATTCATTTTTCAGAAATAAGTTCAGTGGAAAAGATTAACAAACTCTTTTCCCATCGCTTAGAATCAAAACAGAGAGAAAAACTGTCTGAACTGTTATTCATTAAAGCTGGTGCAGTAGCTGAAGCTCTGCCCAGGACTCCACACCGTCAGGCACTAAGCAGAGGCAGAGCAAGCAGCCCGCCCTGATCTCACAGTCCCTGCACTGGCACCCACTGCTGCCATCGTCGGTCTGTTCTGGTGCCCCCAACCCTGACTGCTGCTCTGAAGACCTATTTTCTGCCTTCTCCGGTGAATGTTGAGCTCAGCCAAGGGGTGCAGATGACAACAAAGCAGCAGCCTGGAAGGAGGGTGCTCTGAGTTGGAGAACAAAGCTGCCTCTAGCCCTCCACAGGAACAAGTAGGGAGGACACCCATATCAGCCTTCACTGCATGCTTGTATCTTCCTTACGGACAAAGGAAGCCAGTCACCAGAGCAGGGGGGCAATGCTGATCTCGCTCTGCCTTCCTGCAACTGGCAAGTTACTCCTTTTCAAGTGGTGGAGCTGTACTACCCCAAGCCACCTACACAGCTTTGCTTTTCATCATATCAAATACAGTCAGTCTTAACTGCCCCTGGAATGCCAACTGGTTGACCATTTCTAACCTCACTGTGAGAAATTCTCCAGTGATACCAAAAACTCCATCAACATTATATTCCTTTTTAGAATATTACAAAGAGATTGCTTCCTAGTTAATCTTGAGATCTAATTTTACTTCCACGTGTGAATTTCATGGGGTTTTTTGTTGTTTTCAAGCCTCAGTTTATCAAAATGATTTTGTTTCTCTGGAGAAATATATTTTGTAGCCTACAAAAGGCTAATTCAATAATTCACTACACTTACTTATCTTTCCCTTAATCCTTGTTGTTGTCATAGGTAATTCACAGTTCAGGTGCTATTTCTGAGTCCTGACTTATTCTTTGTCTAGAGGCCAAAAAGTCCCTACATCCTTTGTGAGAATGCTATTCACTACTGATAATAAGCTGATGAGCCCTTTCAGGCCTTTCACGTTTCCTTCTTTAATGAATGATATTGTGACACTGCACATTAATAGCATCTTGCTATTTTTCAAACAGTATTTGAAGACTTAGTGAACATTGCATGTTGTTTTCACACAGACTTGCAGTCTTCTAAGAAGGCAGCTGAAATAGCTTCCTCTCTCTGTTTTGGTGTTTTCTCTTTTTTTCCCCCTCTTTCCTGACCTACCTCAATTTCTGTTGAGACTTCAGGGGATGTTTTATGTTTTAAGGATGTTTTACTTGTATGGAGTAAAAAAAAAAAAAAAAAAAAAATGCAGAGAATTATTCAATCCTCTAAATAATTTCTATTGCACTGGAAAGTGTAAGAGAAAGGGCAAAGCACTCCCCAGTCAGACAGGCATTATAATGCTCTTATTATTGTCATTACTAGTTACAAAATAAAAGCCTTTCTACATTAAAAGCATAATCATCCCTTGTAAGCTGAGGAAATGCCAATGTTAGACCCTCCCATTAAGTCTGGGCATTTGAAACATATCAATATTTAGTAAACTGTAAATTCTGGCACGTTCTTTTCATGCTTCCCACCTATTCTTCACAGGACTATGGCTCAAGTAATTCTAGATGCTGCAAAACCAATTGATTATGCTCATATTTCTCCTCTGTACTGCACCAGCATTAAGTACCCCTGAGCAGGATCAGGTGCCTGAAGTGGGGGTTACAACACAAAGAGGGCTCAAAGACCTTTCACTTAAACAGACAAAATAAAGCAAGGATGATCAACAGGTGGTCCAGGATATCATCTGAAAGACAGATTTTTTTGTCTCCTAGGAAACTTACTGGTTGACAGACTTACCAGTGTGACTGTGTTGGGATGAAGCTGCTGGAACCAAGAAAATTTATTAGGATACCTTCAGTCCCATGCACACAGGCTGTACCTGACTGGCTGTACCAGATAAACCACCATTCCCACCTCTCAGTGGGAAGTGAGAGGTAAACTGGCTTGCTCAAGGTCAGCCAGGGACTCCCAGCAGAGCTGAGAAGGACAAAGAGCTCCCCTGTCTCACTGCAGTGCTATATTCACCCACCACCCTTTCACTTGTAATTTTATATATTAGCTTTCATTTTTTTCATTTAAAAAACTCATTTCCTTTGTGCCAGACCTCGCACGCATTTGGTCAAGTGAGTAATCCCTGAATTGAATTTCAGCAAGGATTTGATTTAGGGCCAAACCCTCCACTGACTAAACTCTTTCAATTTCTTCTTTCCCTCCATGCAGAGTAAAAGCAGGATTAAATGGGGTTGTTCATTATGTTTTCCTTAGGTGATGCTAAACATTCACCGAGCATCCAAAACACTAAACCACCTGCAACCTGGCTATTAAAAAACCCCAAAGAGCAAATCACACTAGCTGAAGTAAGCCTTGCCTCGGGATTCCAGCATGATCACCATCCCACACTATGCACATGTGCCTGTCTACAAGTATTTCTGAATTGCTCAGCTGTGAATATCACAGACAGGCCCTTCAAAACTCTAAGCCTTTAGCAGAACACAAATAAAAGGAAAAAGGACTACCCTGTGTTCACTTACAACACAAAAAAAGCCCCAAAGGCAATCAATGCCTGACACACATGTGCAGCAATATTATTCCAGTTGCCTAGGAACCAATGCAAGGAGTCTGCCTGTGGAGGGATGCCCACATAGTAAATGAATGGAAGAAAGTTGGCACTAATATGACATTGATTTGTCCCTATAAGGAGCTTGTTAAGCTAATGCCTTGTATGGCAGACACAGGGTCTCTACTAGACATGGCTGTGGGGTTTTTCTAGATACCGTACTTAAACACTGTTAATACTTCAGACTTGGTCTTGAAAACTGCCTCTGAAGTGGAAAAAAAGAAAGAGCCCACTACGCAGTCCCTCCAGTTATTATATATCTGAAATTCACTCTAAATAATTAATTCAGTGTTCAGGGAACCACTTGTGATTCAAAGCACTGTCATAGTTTTCCTTTCCATATACCTGCTCATCAGAAAGGGATCACCCTTGGTAGGCCAGCAGAGCCTGAAGACACTCCTCATTCATAATGGTATGACTGGGTCCCAGGCTGGCCCCAGGGGGTACAGAAGCAACGGAAAGCACCTGATGTGCCGGGGGAACCAATGCGGAGGGGTGAGCTGGTTAGAGAGAGCAGCCAGCAAGGGGTGTACAGTGACCACCAGCCCAAACTGATGGGACTCCCCAAGTACAGCACCCATGGCTTGCACCTGCAGAACAGCTGCAGGGACCAGTCTAAACACAGCCTGACGTGGTGTCTGTGGACAACAGCACCCCTGCTGCTCTAGTAACGCCACCCCAGGATGGCCAACGGACACACTACCCAGCATCCTGGCATGACAAGGACTGCTGGACTAGGATCTGTGTCACTCCTGATTAAGGAGGGAAGCACATCCTCAGCTTCTTCCCAGCTGTGGGTTCAGGGATTTATGCTATATTATCTACATATATTTCCATACTTGCATCCAAGCAGGAGAACTAAGGACTGACCGTCGACCTCAGCATATGCTCTGTGAGTTAAGCTCACAGATACCCCAAGCCAAGTAACATGGTCTGTAAACATCAGTTCCTAAGAAACCAGTAAAAGGACACTAAAATCAATATTAAAACTTCTAATTAGAAACTCATGAGATTACACTTTAGTTAGTGGAGCTAAGTTACTCTGGAACACAGGAAAGCCCTACACATGATAGATCCATTCCCTGTAGAGCACTGAGGAGACTGAAATGCCACAGAGATCCAGGTGTTTATGTTGCTTGGGCACATATCCTCTGCCTCCACAGCTGCCACACCACAAACTGCACTGCACCCCTCTACCTCTCCTATTATTAACAAACTGTATTCACAAAGTGGGGGCTGCAGATCTACAAGCAGAGTCCTGCAATACTATTAACAGTAATATTAACATATTGCCCTCAACTGTTGTAATTTGATTCTATTACTTTGCGTTTTTCTGTAAGTCGCAAGTCTAAAAATCCTATGACTAGGCCAGGATTTTGCTTTTAATAAAAGAAAAAGTCAAAGGCAACTGGACTTCACAACTCTGCGTTAACGTTGAAGACATGCCTACCTGTATCCAAGATGGAAAAAAGAAACTTAACATTTAAAGAAGTAATTATATAAACAACAAATTCCTAAGGTAATCTTAGAATTTCTGAACATTTAAGAGTTGACAGCATTGGCTTTAATGGGCTAAAAAGCAATTGAAAAGCTACAAGGAACCATATTTGGGAGACAGAGAAATCTATCTTGCATGAAAAAGAAGGAGAAAGAATTAAAAAGTCTTGACTGGCAAGTTGGAAATATCTAGAGTGCGGAAAAAGGCATAGCAAGGAAGCTGCAAAGCAGAAACTGTAAGCAAGATAGTTGCCATGTCCAGCCAGCAGGGAAGAGCACAAGGCAATGCTGCAGAGACCTTCCTACTTGAAATAAGTATCTGCCTTTAAACTGAACATTCTAGTTAAAAACCACTCTGACATGAGGCAAGTAAAACCAATATCTAAAGCTAATCAGTTGCAAAAGACAATACTTGGTGAAAAAGCTGGTATATTTTATTGTTTTCTTTTTACATATTCCAGATAATATTACTGTGCTACCCTGCACAAACAAAAGTAAGGCAATCTGGGCCAGAAGTTTTTGATCAGTTTTGACAGATTCAGGTGAAACTGAATTACCAAGATAACTTAACATCTACTTATGTGCTTGCATTTCCCCAAAGAAAGTGCTGAGCAGATCACTTTAGAGTGCTTTGAAGTAACTCTCAGCATCGGATAAGCTAAGCTCTTTCAAAAATTAGGTACTAAACTACTGGCACAACTCAGGTGAGCCGGGCTTGGGGAAAGGCTTTCTAGCATAAGACAAACCAATCAGAGCAAGAGGGAAAATGATGTACTTTGAGTATAAATGATGCCTTTGACCTTTGCCAAGGTACTTCCTGCAAATGCTGTATACTACATATTTCAGTCTCTCCACCTAATCTCTAACATTCTCCCAAATGCTCAAAGTTGCATTTTTCCAGTAACAGAGCATCCTTAACACACTAAGCTGTAACCTTGCAAAGATTCCGGCATGCACAGCCCCAAAGCCTTCAGTAAGACTTGTCACTATGTAAAAAGTACATTCACAGGTCTTATCAGGATGGTGGCTGAAGATTATGGAGGCCTCCAAGCTGGTTGATATAGTCTAGCCTGTTCTGTGGCACGTCTATTTTAAACTTGGGTCTTCTGGTTTGTATCTTAAAAGGTCTACATGTCTTAACTGATCAGCAGAACAAATTAACTTAGCAAAGTGAAAACAGTTTAGCCTTGATAAATGAATATGAACACAAAAGAGCAACTCTCCATGGTTCACATACATCCACAGTCAGCACATAAAAGGAAAGGAATGGACTAAATTGTTCTTAACAAGCAAGTAACTTTACCAGCAAAACACAACAAATTTAATTGTCTGTGAAAGGAACAACTAGGATGATGACACTCAGGCAAGACCAAAACTTTATTAACCAGGTAACAGCAAATAACCTTAATCATAACCATAATTGCTCAATTATCTGATAGGACAGAAAACACATTTTAATGAATTCTATTCTCATTCCAAAGGTAATTTTCTTAGAATTCCTTAAGATATAAAAAATTTTAAAAATTGTTCTAAGTTATAAAACGAATATAGCCACTATTATAGACAACAGTGCCACTACACAGACTTCACTTCTGTTGTTTGGTTGTTTTCTTTTTTTTTTAATTTTAGGAGAAAGAAACAGAAACTTTTCCCCGCATCAGTGAAGAACAAGCAAAACCAGAGCAACTTGAGGGGAAGTGCCTGGTTGCTAATAGGCAAGGATAGCTAGCTCTAACAAGCCAATTTACAGCCAAAGATATTTAAAGTCATTGTACAACACTTGTAAATATAAAATAAGTGATATAATATGATAATTTTATATGTTTACTCACTAAATTTAAGCCCAGGGCAAATTTAGTCCAAGAAATAAAATAGGAGGTAGATGCTCAGTTTAAGTTTCCAGAGCTCTAACAAAAGCAGAGGTGAGGTTTACATTAGCTGGAAATTTGGTTCATGAAATGTGCAATTAATTCAAGAGGATTTAAATATAGTTCTCATGATTTAAAGGCCTTCAAAAACCTGGTGAAATTGTGAAATTTTGAAAGAACCCTGGTGAAGTATTATATAAATATGGGAAAAAAGAGGGACATGAGGGACAGAAGATCAAACTGACTGGATGAGTTATGAAAAGGATGGGACAATTTTTAAGAAATTGCAGAACTACTGAATCACAGCTTTCGTTAAGATCTGTGCAGAATAGCCACCTCCCAAGAAAAGCCAGAGAAAGGACATTAGAAGGCTTATGACTTTGTGAGCCCAGCCTTCCATTCAAGGCAACAAACTGTTGTGCTGTATTGTTGAGCAGGATGTAAAGAGCCTGCCAAGCACAGCCCACAGACCCACTAATTAAGTGAACTGATTGTGTTTGTTTTGGAACCGTTTGCCAGCAAAGGAATGTGTCACACTGATTAGTGAGAGAAGGGTATGTAATACATGTGTATTCAAACCCTGAGGAGTGCATAACCTAGGTATTCACTCTGTTTGCCCAAGGACTGAAAAAAATGACTCTCAAGCAAATAACCAGACCAAAGAGAAACTCAAGCCCTCAAGAGGGGCCCTCTTTTTCTCTCAGCTGTATCTATCTAAAGAATACCCATCCTTCATAAATTCCTGCTGAACACTGTGCCAGAAACTGTTGAGAATATTTTGGAGAGAAACAGTCTCTTCACCTCAAAGCTGACCTAAGAGACCATGAGGATGGAAAGTTAACAGCCAACTGAGAACCACCTTGAAATTGTAATGGCCACTCTGACAACTGTCACCCTTCTCTCCAAAGAGCAAGAAAGGTCAGGAAGGTAGCCAAAAAACCAAATGCCAGCTCAATAATGACATACATATATACATACTCACACAAAAGCAGGCTTCACTTTTCAAACACACAGCAAAGAGCTGAAGTCTGCAAAAGATGTCATGCACCTACTTTTGAAGATTTCTAACCTAAGAGGCCAGTTTGCTGGTAGACTTAATAGTGTGCTCAAAAGTGAACAAACATCATTCAAATGTGCAAAAAGAAAACCATGTCTTCAGAACTCAGCAGCTCTTTCCTCCTTAACCCACAGCTTCAGCCGGAGTACCTGGCAGTATAGTATTGTGTACAAAATATGAATACTATGCTGTAGAAAGCAATTCCAGAAAACCAGGAGAGAGAAAAGGGAGCTGTAGTCAATTATCCCTGTACACTGTGGACTCAGAATAGTACAACTAAATCACAAATCTGAGCTGTTTACTCAGAGGTCTGTATGATAACTGACAAGGAAAGCTGAACAAATAATCAGAATTTTCAGGTATAACCGCAGGTCTTCACATTAACCTTTTAGGACTTGCCATTCCATTTGCCATAGGTTACTCTGTACATCTGCCTGTTTCTAACTAGCCTCCTCACCTTACACTTGTCTTTGTAGTGGTCAGTACACCTACTTCAGAAACCTCTCATCTTCAAGAGATAGAAATAAACACAAAAGCCCTCCACCTGGCCTTCTCCCTCACTGCTTTGGAGCTGATGGAGCTGCACAGTAAAGCATACAAGCTCCTCTGTTGGCATAACTTGCCTCCAGAGCAAAAATATGGAACTGAAATAATCTGGTTAGTTCCACATAGGTGTATGTGTAGTAATGAGATAACTAACTAGAAAAGGAAATAAAAAATGCTGGGGATATAAACAATGTTTAGTTGTAAGGAATACGAAAGGAGTAAGCAGAATGACAAAATAAGAAAGAGAAATATCGGAGAACCTTGCATGCTGATTGTGTTTTAATTAAAACCATTTACAAAGACCGCTGTCTTTGGCATGACATCAACCATAACTTCACATTTGTGAAACATGAACAAAAGTCCTTTCTGGTTTCTAATTCACATAAAAACAGGACCTAGAGCAGCTTCTGTTGGCTTGAATTGCTAACAAATTCTATTTGATTCCAGAAGGTTTTAAACTAGAAGGTAATTGCAAGGTATGTCTGATCTCAGCTGAAGGGCAGGGAAACAATATACACCCAGTAATGCTTTTGTGACCAAAAATCCCCCTGACAAATCAAATTTTTAAGTAAACCTGTCTTCCCAAATGTTTTCACATTCTCATTAATCTTTTGGAAATATCTTCAATCGCCTTTTATGCAGTCTCAACAGACATCTGATGTTTTATGCCATCTTAGTGTTTCTTTTTAATACAGCCTGTCTCACCATGCACCCTAGATACATTCTTTCTTAAAAACTGTTTATAGAACCCAACTGTACACCTTGCTTACTTTTTATCCACTGCTTTGTCAATACATTTTTTAGAATAGGACTCTGGAAAAACAATGTGCAAAAAATCTTTGAAACTCAGATCAGACTGAAAATCCCTTAAGAGTAGTCCTTGGTTACTTGTAATTTAACATCTTTGTGCACACAAGGGAACCAGATTCTTAACAAACACTTTTAACAGGCTGGTCCCAACTGTTTCCAAGGTGGGCTCTTGGTTTTTTCCCCCCTTTCAAATGAACACTTGGAGAACAAATTACAATGACTGTATTTGAAACAGCCAAAAATACTTATCTGTGGAGGAATGCTGTGCTGTCAGATATACTGTCTTTCTGTTAAGGGTGGAAAAAAAGTGTATCTCCTTTATTCAAAATCCAAGGCACTGTTGAAAAATAGTAGTGACACTGCTGTGCTGCCAAGTCTGCTTTGGTTTCCTGCATTTTGCTGCATTTCCTGCATGTGACTCCTGTCCCTGGCCTACAGTTTCTTTTGTTTAGTTTAGGACTGGCATACACTTATACTCACTCTGTCATGATAAGGAGGACTCTTCCCTTTTTGAACAGCTATTCTGAGATTTACAGGGCTTTGGGAAGTAGCACTTCACATTTGTTCCTGCGTTTGCTCATGGTGGCCTCCCTGGAGCAGCGATCTACCGTAGCTGCCCAGAAATGTGCATTAGTGGAATCTAGTCCCTGATTATTTAAATAAAAGGTCATGAGGCTGAGAATCCTCAAGGATTTAACACTCAAATCAAATGTATGACTGACATTACCACATTGGAGTACCTGCTTGTAGAAATGTCCTCAAAGGGGTAAAGGATTTCTCCATTGTTGCAAATCTCACAGATGAAACCCTTTTGGCTACAAAGGCTGCAACTGTACACATGAGAGGTGGCAAACTTGATCACCTTTCCCAAAAAAGGAGCCAGCTTTCCTTCAATAACCTGGAATGAGAAGAGAATATTAAATGAACCCCCCCAGAAATAACCAGAATGCCCTGAAGGACTGATACAATATTTAGTACTACAGAAATGCAGCTACATGCTGTTGGTTAAAATAATAGGAAAGTTACTTCCCAACAATTATACCTCCATGAAAACACAAGTAATAAGAGTAGTCAATGAACCAGCAATGATCTGAACATGAAAACTAACTTACTATCTCTTTATAAGTCTCTACATGGCAATAACACAAAATATTAGCAGTCATTTTAAATACAACAAGGCATTCATACAATAAGGCACAAAGAAGTAAATGGGAAAGGAGTTTACCACATTATCTCTGACAGCTATGAATACTGCCTTACAATTTTTACTTCTTACTTTTTATGCACAATTTTGTCTTTGTTTCTTTTCCTCCAAAGTACAAGGTTTTTGCATGTATTTTGTGAACAGTCTTGGCTTTACTCCTTTAGTAGGACTGTGTTTCCCATTGAAAACCATTCAAATACAACGTTCTGCTCCTTGCCAAAATGAATAACTTCTTAGCTAAAGTCCTGAAGAGGAACTGGGTTTTTTTTCCCTTTAGTATATAGCTCTCAAATCAAGAAGTCCCAGAGAATCCTGCTAGACCATTAGAAGTGATTAGCACTCCTCATATTGGTGTGGAAAAAATGGCCAAGCCATATACATTAAACTGCTAACCACAACACTCATCTAAATTAGTGACTTGGTGACAATGCCTCAATAAGGGCTGCTATTCAGGCAAAATACTTTCCATTCAGATCAAATTCCTAGGGACTTTTAGGAATTCTGCTGCTGTAGGGAATAATGAAGATGGAATAAGGCCCTAAGTGAATATTCTTCTCTCCTGGGCTTCCTGTGGTCTGAATGGCAGCTTGCCAGATTAGTGACAGAAATGTCATGGGATTTGATAGCAACCTCCTGTAAGAAGGAAAAAGAATGCAGTAATTGCTGACCGAAGACTTGCACAGGGCTGTGCCCTGAAACCCAAGAGTGGGGAGTTTTACACTTAAATGAGTGTCAGACCCAGTTCAGGCACCCCTTCCCCAAAGATGTTAACACACCACTTGTAATTTGGGTTTAAAGTAAACAAATCTAGAGAAAACAGAGACATCAAGACCAAGAAGAATAACAGAGAGTCTGGAAGCAAATGCCAGGTAGCAAGGAAATAAATTTGTGTTCCAGGGCAACTTCCTGCCCACTAGCCAAGAACACCACTACTACACCTGGAAAAGGAGGTGCATGGGGAGTGCTGGTGTTGATGGCATGGAATAGCAGGGGCTGAAATGTGCCCCTTCTTTACCTTCAGCTCCAGCCTGCTAACAACACCTGCAACAACAGGAAGCAGCAGTGTTATTGCTACTACTGCAGATAGGACATCTGCTCATGTCAGAGGAAAAATGACGTTCCTATTGCATCCTGGTATAGGAAGTTCTCCTTCAACCACAATACAAACAATGCAGAGAAGCTGCTGCATGAAACATGAAAATGAAGCCATAGTTCAATGTAGGGATACTGCTAACATTCTAAGAGATGATCAGAAGCTACTTTAGCTAGGCTGTTTTTTTTTTTTTAATTTTGAAGGAAGAAATATTCTGCTTGCAGACTCCACAGTTACAGAGGGTCTGAAAGCCAAACAAGCTGGGAATAGGGGAATGACACGGAAGTTGACAATATTCAATAAACAGAAAGAAAGAAACAGTGAAGCCACCCAGCTAGTGACAAGGCTACAATCACCCTCAAAGAACCCACTTAGGCACTAACAAATGAAATACACATACAAAGATAATAAATAAACCACAGTGCATACATATTTTCCACAGAATTTTTATGCTATAACACTCACCTCAGGCCACAAGTGCTCAGCTTAAAATGCTGGGCTAAAGACAGATTGCAAACAAACTCTCTAAATGTGAACTGATGTCACTGTCAGCAACAATTTAAAAGTTAAACCTCTGAACTGAAGTAACATTTTATATACTGTAATAAACACAATTATAATAATCTATTACCTTCCTAAGCACTGGGGGTGAATTTAAGACTGCACAAGGAACAAAAGCTCTCCTGTGCTGAAGAGTTCACAGCCTAAGCAAGACACATGGAGTGGGCAGCTGCTCTGAGGGGATGGTGTTATTTGTCCCTCTTTATTTATTTATTTATTTGTATGGCTTGTTGTAGCACTGTAGTGGGTGGGCTTGTTACTCTGGCCACTGCAGACACAAGGAAGATGATATCTTCAAAGAGCCATACATGCCAATTTTTCAATGTGAATTACAGGCCATTTTACTTTATTATAGAAAGAAGACAAAATGCAGCATCAAATCAATGTTATCACTGGTTTTAGCATCTGTAAATTTTGGGTTATTTTGTTTCATCAGAGACTTCAAGGCTATGCACAGGATTATTTTTCTTTGCAGCCTTCTCTCATTCTTGTTTGTAGCTAATAAAAATAAAATCCTCATCTCCATTTATGCTAGGCAAGCAGAAAGGAAGATTTCTACTTGCTGTCCCAAGCCTACTTGCTGTCTACTCGCTGTTTTGTGATAACAGTTCCACAATGAGTGTTTCATGGCTTGGGAAAAGGAGCATAGAACATGCAATCAAAGGTGTCAAAACTTCTCCTGTGACTGCCAGCGGTCCAGAGTCAGTCAGTTTAGACATCCCAGAACCATGATGGAAGAATTCCAGGATGTTCTCCCAGTTGATGCTAGAATCTGATCTCGAGTTTCAAGGAAACACAAGTGATTTAAGAACAGAAGTGTGATAGTCAAACGTAATGCATTTTCCAGATATCATGGAAATTATGGGAGGAAAAACAAGACCTCAAGAGGCTGTCTTGGCAGAGCCACTATTTATGTCATTCTTTACAGTTGTATCTGTTCCTAAAGCCTTTCAGTGACGAAGACTTCACAGCCCCCATGCAGTCTAATCCAGCACACGTCTGTTCTCACTGCTGGAGTCACTCCTAAGCTTTGACCTGAACCTTTCCTAAGAACATTTCAGTTTACAAAATAAGTTTACAAAACAGAGAAACTGTGAAATCACACACAACAAAGTGCAGAAAAGTACATCACATTTCAGAAGTGTAGCAATTTAGCACAGAACTAAGTTAAGGGTATGCCAAAGGAACAGAAACCAAAATGTTCACCATTGACTTAACCCTTTAACATAGGGGATATCTCAGCATACATCTGGCAAAGGCTGAAAAATATATTACTGTCTCTTAAAAAGAAAAAAGCATCAAGCTTAAAACAAAATTTTGCTGAGTTCAGATTTTCTTCTACCTACAGCACACATAAAGAGCAAGGTCTGTTTCCTAACCCAAACTCTTCATAGAGCAAGCAATTGTTTAGTTGGTCAACCCTATGGGTGAGAGGTGATTAATGATGGCATCCCAGTCAGCAATTGACAGAAGCTACAATGCAGCTTTTTCTTCCTTAATTGGTCAAGGAATCCATCCCAAAACCATTTTGGACATGGGGCCATGCTTACCACTGCCGTACCCAGAATATATTGGGGTACACTACTTGGTGACAACAGAAGGAAAACAGTTGTGTCCAGAGGTCCAAAGCAAGCTGTGTCTCTGAAAAGCCCCAGTGTTCAGATCAGAATCACTGTTCATCTCTCTGGATCAGGAAAAACATTCCTCTAAGCTTCCACAAGACAGAAAGCCATGGCTTTGCACACAGCAGCTCCTCTCTGCGTCACATTAAGAACTGTATAAAAATACACACCCACATGTACATACATAAAGCCAGGCCCTGCCCTCACAGCACTTACACTTTAAAACCAACAAAGCAAACGCTGCTTTTTACAGTAACTGCCACATACCTTCCACCTGAAATGGGACAAACAGCATTTTGGAGGAGCCTCCCATACAGGCTCCCAGCCCACACTGCAGAGAGCATCCCTCTGGCCAGAGTTTAGCTGGTGGTGCCAGGGCTGCCACAGAAGGAAGAGGAAAAGCCAGGAAATCCAGCAGGAGCAGCTACCTGCCCCACTGCCCAGCCTCCTGCACCCAGCTTGCAAAAGCTCAGGTTGTACTGTGGAGCAAGAGGAGAAGGCAGAGACTTGTCTGCAGCAATGGGAGAAACAAATGGGGATATGTGAACATGTGCTGAAAGGGTGGTGGCACAATTATTTTAGATGATTTCTGGAACAGACGCTTCTCATACAAGTCGAAGTTACAAATAAAAGTTAATCAAACTTTCTTCTTGGTGTATCTTTGTGCTACTGTTCAGCTGAGGAGCAGTGTAATTCTGAAGAAACAATTGCTTGGAATGAGTGAGGTGAGGGGGAAATACAGGGACTGCCAAACACCAGCAGACAAACCAATGCTGGCAAAGGTTGCGAGAGTCCTGTGCAGTGGGAAGACAGGGCACACACACTGGGTTATGTTTCTTGATTCACCAGGAAGACAGAAGGTAAAAGGCAGTAGGGGCTATGTTACAAGTTGAAGTCCCTTTGAATACATCACATTAATATGATTATAAGGGCAATGTGCGATCAAAGTTTAACTATTTGTCAGGTGGGCTGCTGGCCCCCAGAGGTTTCCTGATCTTTCTATTCAAAGACTGAAAGTTACTCATAGTTCCCTTGCTCTATCAAAGTGATGTTTTCACAAACAAATGGGCAGCCAGCCGTCCTGACCACAGCATCTTCCAAGCCAGAGAAATCCTCCCTAGTGGCCTACTACAGGCACAACAGGGCTGCTGTTGACAGGCAACTTTCAGAAGCAGCAGGTGTTGCCCAGGGGCATCTGACTAGTGTCCCTGTGTCTGACCTTCACAAGACATTTCTGAACCCACAATGCTGCCCTGCACTGGAGGAGAGGTGGTCCCCTCATCTCTGACTCATGCTGAGTTACAGCTCTGTCCTGAGTCCATCCCTCATCCCAGCTCCCTGGGCCAAGCACAGTGCTGGCAGAGTCCACCTCTGAAGGCCCTGCTGCCCAGCTCTAGCCTTGCCACAGTGCATCAAAAACCCCCAGCCCCCATTACATACCACAGAGAAGTTGAGTTACTTCGTCTTCTCTTTTCAGTCAACAAAGACTCCCTGTATGAGAACACACTTACCAGCATGAAGGAGGGTTGCACAAACCAGACCCATGGGAGAGCAATGTAGTGAACGTGATGTTGCAATATATGTTTTCATATTAGAAACCAAACTAGAAAAGTGGCCCAAGGAACAGTGGCAGAACTTCTCAAGTCTGTTGAGAGTTTTAACCCAGAGAGATGGTAACCTAAACTCATGCCTTATAATAACTTTCTGCTTGCGAAACAGAGCAAGACCAAAAACTAGGCATGAAAAAAACCCATTATGGAATTAAGAGTTTGTCCCAGTTCCTGAGAGTTGTTCAAATCAGAAAAGACATTAACAGAAGCTTCTGGCTGGGACTAACTGAAAAGCAATCAAATATTGATGAGACAAGGCAAGCATGGAAGACCCCTCCAAACTCAGACTGTGTCATTTCCAAAGATGTAACACCCCAGCAACTTTAGGAGGAACTAGAGGAGAGATGTGTAGAAACAGAAGTATAAATGAGTTAGCTGTAATCCACTATTGCTTCAAGTAACACCTCCAATAGATCAGGGCCACAGAAATACTCAAACTTTGCATCATGGCCCCATAAATCAGTACTGAAGTCTATCAGATGTGATGAACTTTCTGGACAGGAAAGAAAAAACAGCACAGTTTTCAGACATTTCTGAGGGCAGTGAGTGTTTGTCTTGAGGGCAGGGCTCCTGTCAGCAATGCTAGCTAAGAAGCAAA
Organism: Pomatostomus ruficeps; assembly: GCA_013400735.1. Lineage (NCBI taxonomy): Eukaryota > Metazoa > Chordata > Aves > Passeriformes > Timaliidae > Pomatostomus > Pomatostomus ruficeps. The sequence continues at coordinate 186,707 of VYZT01031331.1, forward strand.
AGGTATTGAGTAAGACCTCCATCCCTGCAAGAGTCTATGGTATGAATTTAAGCAAGAGTCATCAAAACTCCTACCCTGTCTGTGCATTTTTACCAACTTCTAAAAGTGTAGTAGATGTTTACATAGCATGGAGATCACAAATACCTTTGATCACCTACATTAGGACTGTCAGAACAGACAGTAAAGGGAATACAGCTTGCTGAGCTTTCAGATACACTGTTCTGCTCAATGTGAGAAACTGTCAAGGTTAAGCAGTCCAGATTCTCGATAGGGTCATGGTATATTACAACCGCATAAAGCGTTTCTGGATTAAAATAATTTTTAAATTAAATGTGCTACTCTGAGTAATTCTGATCATATGATAATAAAAGTAAAATCTGACAGTCTAAACAAAAAATCCTTTCTTAAGATTCAAGATAATGGAGAAATAACAGATGAAGGATATTTTAATAGAAGCTATTCAGAATATAAGAGTAGGAAGATAATCTACACACATCTCTGGGTAGGTATGCTGCCAGCTCTGGCACAAGGGGCAATCAACCAGAAGCATCACATAACACTGTCACTTCACTGTGGCTAAGTGATCAGGGAATAAACACTGAGAAGGGAACTCATGAAATGTCCCCAGTGCTCCTGAATCCTCAGATCAAGATCTACAATTTCCTCATGCATCAGAAGCACTGGAGGAAACTCTGGTTATTATGCTCGTAAAGGAGCACCTGCTGCTACTGCTTTGACCACCAGGCATTAAGTATTCCAGGCAAAAGTGGTAAAAATACTGTAAAACTCAAGTTCTGTATTCCTGCCACTGAAAGACAAGCTAAATTTGCCAAATGGCTTTGTGACCCCACCCTTGTAAATCAGCTTGTTAATCATTATCGTCATAGAGGCGATAAAGCTGTTTTATGAGCCAACACTGAAGCAGTAACATTAACTACTTATGCAGGGGCTGGTGTATTTCTCTGCAGATAACATTTATTAGAAGGCACTCTCTTTAAAGACACAGGTTTGCTTCATAACCTTCTTTTGGAGCACTGAGCAATCTGTTCCTCTTATTCCTCCAGTGTGATCTACATGTCAGACACAAGTGATGCCTGGAGGGTATGGGTTAAGTGATATGAAATCCCTAAAACACCTTGAACTACAGGTTCAAATCTAAACTGGATTGTCCTGGCCTCTCCTCCTGACAGAAAAAAATTTATGTTTAATTCTCAAGGCCAGACGCACACTTGGCTTTGAGAGACAAACACAGACAGAATTTGCCAGGAGGCACTGACGCAATGCAGAAGAGACATGAAAGGCCAAGAGGCACTGTGAACATAGAAGGGGGGGTGGACATAAAACTCATTCATGATCCCCAATTATGTAAATTGAAGAGATAGAAAGTACTTTAATTCACAGGAATAATGTCACAAGCATGTCTGGCAGAAGGAAGCTACCTGAAGGAGCAGTCAACAACTGTGCACAGCTTTCCACCATCCTCTAAAGACAAGGTTTCTGCCCCCATTGGCTGTTTTCTTTCTACCTCTCCAGAAACAGCTAGCCTGAATCAGGCCTTTTCCTAACAAATTCAGAGGTAAGCTCCAGCTTTGCCTAGACTTTAAAGCACCACAGAGAATATGCTTCCTGGACTGAATGAAAGGGCAGATAAAATATCCTGAACAGACTGTCTTTGATTCACCACTTGGATGCTCACTACCCTCCAAATTCCACTGGTGGAAGCTTTGTGGAAGAGGACTAAACACTCAATAATCTTTCTTCACCTCCAGGACAGGTGAAAAATTTGCTTTTAAAAGAACTACCAATGATACAAGAAAATAGGGCTAGAAAAACACCTTTAGAAACCTCCAGTTTGTTCCTCACACTGCAGCACAACCAAAATGACTGTCTGACTTGCTTAAAAATTTCTCACCAGAGAGATCTCACAACAGTCCAGTGTTCAAAACAACCAGAAAGTTGTTCCTAATGCCTGCCTTGGATCTCTTTTGCTGCAGTCAGCTATCTTTACTTTAGTCTCTACCTCCTATCCTTATGTTGCAACGTCTATTTCAGAAACCATTTTCTGACAAATTCTCGTCTGTCAGAGGTAATCTATGTCTCAAGCCAAGACGAGCAAAAGCAGACTGGGGGCGCAGGAAAGATACAATGGTTGCCTTTACCTATTTGTTTACTGGAGAACAAGCAGGTATTTCCTGCATCCATTAAACATGGCAGTTGGGTATTAAAGCTGAAACGGTAAATGGCATCTGCCCCATGAAGATTTCAGTGGGGTCAGGATTTCTGTGATAAAAACACAGACTTGGAGACAAGTGTGCTACAATATGCTTAGCTAAGGATAATGCAAGTTGCAGAGGAAATAAAGGAAAACATTCCCTGGCTGGGAAGTTCCTAGTCATTTATATCTAGGGAACAGACAATGCTTGTGGACTGCTGATTTCCTTGAGGATTTTTTCTCTTCCGTTGGCCAGATTCTTAACACCGCAAATTCTTCTTAAGATTTGAATGCACAATTAATCTTTAGTTCAGAGGAAAGGGAAATGGAAAGAGGAAGGATGATCATGAGGTAGAAGTCGCAGAGAGGCAGATATCAGATCTTAGGTCTGCCCCATCTTTTGTGTAATATACTAGTCAGCTGGTTTTCCTTGCTTCATTTGGACTCCCAGTCATTTCTTTCAGACTGCCTGTCTCGTTTATTTAATTTGCAGGCAATTTAAGGGAAGAATGTTCTCTTAGTATCTGTGTGCATGCACACTAGAATCAGTCACTGTGCACTGCTATAAAACAAATTTAAAAAGAACACGGCAGTAACTCTAGAAGAGCCCTGTCTTCTGTTGCTGCAGGCATGCTATGGGGCCACAATCCCAGCTCCCCACAGCCACAGTGATACCACCCTACCCTCTCCCTCCTCTTCCCCTTACACCCTTCGCAGGGCCCTCGCTGTCCCAAAAGCCTGTTCAGCCTGTGCTACAGGTGACAGCAGGGTGGGCAGGAGCAGGCAAGGCCAGGGACTCTCTTCACCCACTGCTGACACCAGTGCACATTGTGCTGTGCTAACTCATCACCCGAAAGGAAGCCTTGCAATAAACACTGCAAAGAACAAAAAGAACCCCACAAAACCAACTGCCAAATAAATCAAACTAAAGCAGAGCAAACTAGATGAATGAGAATTTGAATAAACAGAAATCAGAAGCCCCCTTTGACTTGTTTGCATTGGGCAGTCTGCACTGATGGCAGAGACATTTGCTGTTCGTGGTCCTTCCAGAGTAAACCCCTCAATATTTTGCACTTTCATTTGGTATTAAACAGATATTCCACAAAGCAGCCCCTAACTAAAACAGGCACTGGGAAGAGGAAGAAATACAAGGTCAAGAGCAAACACTGCTAATCTATGACAAGCACACATAGGCAAGGGGCAAGGTGAAGATGGAGTTTTACATTGGTTGAGGGAGAGGAAAAACAAACTGGTGACAGTTCAAGTGAATTTATAGCAGGAGACAGAGAGCATGACAAGGTTCCTCCAAGCCCTCCCCCACTTTTCTCATTGAAAGGAAGAAATGCCAGAAATTTCAGCAGGTCTCTAGATGCAAGCTGACACAAGTGAGGAGGAGATGGAATTGTCTCAGTATAAACAACATGCCTGAAAATCCCCTGTGCCAGCTCCCCAGCCAGCTCTGCAACAAGACTCACACTCACTGTATTTTAATCATCTTTCCTCCTTTCTCCTTCCCTCAAGGTTTCCAGGCAGCTACATGTCAATTTTGCCACACCCCAAGTTCACCTGATCTTGTTGCAGGGATGAATTATAGGTTGTTTTAAGAAAAAGGTATTCAAGCAAAGGTTAATGGCTGTTTTAATCAAACAAGGTTGAAAGAGTACCAGGAATTTGACTGGTAGAGAACAGAAAGCACTTTACTTAGCTTAAAAACATACATGACTCTAAATACATAGGCAAATAAGCATTCAGGCAGAGAGTATATGTACAGGGTTTTTTAAGATTAAGCAGGCAATTGCATGTAGAGATACTAACTGACTGTACATGCCCACTGAGCAAGATGTTATTTCATGAGTGATAGCACAAAATTAGAAACTTGCCTGCCTTGCATAGGACTGAACCTGGGCATTTTAAGGAGGAGTCCTCTGAAGGATTTAGAACAAGAAAGCAACATACCAAGAAAATGGATAGGGCTACTCTGAAAAAAACCTCTGTGAGTACAAAGTATATTTAAAAAAAAAAATCTAGAAAAACTGTTCTTCTCTCACCCAATCAAGTAGCCCCGAGAGTATTTTTTTTCTTGGGAAATCTGGTTTCTTGGGATGTTAGTCCTGAAGGAACACCCAGCTAACTCTCCCAAATCATAATTTTATGTGAGGTAGAGCAATGAGTTCAGAGCCCAATCTTTCATGCTGCTAACCTGCATCTCCAGGACTGGGCTTCTCATTTTGCAGGATGTAGAAAATAACAGAAGAAACCCGTTTAGTACAAAGAAGTAGAAAAGGGGTAACTTATATTACTGCTGCTGCTTCTACAGGATGAAAAAAATTAAAATATCTCTGGAGATCTCAACTCAAGATGTGCCAGTGAACCACTGGCACCACTACTGGGTTGTTTTAAACAGAGTTTCATTCTAAAAAGCCACACTTACCCCAAGTGGCCTAGATTACATATTTACATAGAAAAGGACCACAAGTATTTAACAGACCCTATTGAAAATTCTGGTTTCACGCAGTGCAGGAACTAGTACTGCTATTAAAAATATCTACTAACAATCTTGGTAGATCTCTAGACTTTGCCTGCAATACCTAGTTCAGATGAACTTGTCTTCCTGACAGCCACATGCCAAAATGCTCCCAGCCAGGTCTTCATCCCTGAGCCTGGCTGGCTCTGCCATGCTCTCTGCCTGACCATGAGCCACTCTGAATGACAGCAACTCCCTTCCCTAGCAGAGCTGAGGTAAAAAGGAAATGCCAGTAAGATCATTGCTATTACCCTAATTGTAACCAGAGCTGTCAGCACTTTGGGGAATTACACACATACGGGGAATATCAACTAACCTGAAGCTTCCTGTTCTGTTGAAAGGCAGCTCAGTGCTGGCAAACTCCAGGGAGTGACAGAAATAAAGGATGTGCCAGGTGCTTTAGGATGACCCTGCTTGAGCAGGGAGGTTGGACTGATGACACACTGTGGTGCTTCCAACCTCACCCATTCTGCGATTCCATGATAAAGGAGCCACAGGAAAGTAGACAACCTGTTTAACTGCTGCTTTGCTATCAGATCTTTTAATATTTATAAAGATGCATATCGTGTGGTTTTCCCATCCTAGGACTCTTTTCATAGTCCTCTGCTAATATAGCTACTTTAGAACTACAGTTACTTTAGAACACTGTCACTCAGGCACGGGTTATAAAGGATGTCATAAAGACAGCTATTAACATGATGCCATTGTGGTCCAAGATGCTTCTTTACATAGCTCATGTAGAGAACTATTTGGTATTATTACAGTGGTAGTAACACACTGCAGGACTTGCACCTCTGTCACACATGCTGTGTCAACGCTTGCTTGGGTGGCTGCGAATGTGAATCACTGTTTTCCCAACAGTGCTGAACTCTGAACTGTGGCAGCTATGACACAGATGTTGTGCCTGGCATTTTGCTGCCCTTGTTGAGTATAGACAATTCCCACAGAGAACTGTGACCGACAAATCTTCAGTCATCTCAGCACAGTCAGGCCTGCCCAAAACCTAATTCTCCTTCTCATCTGCCACCTCCTGCCCCTCAAGCAGAAAAAGGGCTTGCCTAAAATTCAAAGAATCTGCTGGTACAGCTACATGGGTAAACCTCTTTGGTAAATAAAAGTTTAAGATGATACAACTTATATTGGATCACTGAATGAAACAAATGACAGCAACAGACTTTCTCATTGATGTAACTGAGTTTGCACTAAAGCTTTCACAGGCACAGCTGTATCCACTAAGAGCGGGGTGGGAGTGGTGGTGGTGTTTGCTATATCCCTAACTCAGTAATGCTTCTAAAACTAGAGCAAGCCCAAAGTATGTTAACCAAACCCTATTTTCTTCAATCAATACAGCCACGTGCACAGAGGCTACAACCGACCCGGCTGGGCAGGGACACCACCACTGATGGGCTTGGAATTCATCAGGCTGTATGTTATAAATCTCTACTAAGCATTTATCAGCAATTGTATGAGGACTAAGTTATCAGAAAAGTTTTACTTCTGAAAAAAAACAGCAAGTAAATGGCAAAAAAAGTCCACATCTCGCATTCTTTGCTGTTGTTGGGACTGATGAAATAACTTGTCTAAATCAACCTAAAGCTTTGCATATATAAAAATAGTAGAAAGAGCATCTCCAATCTCCTCGTACACTTCGTCTAGGAGGTGCAATGAAAGTACAGCATGGGTTAAAAGCCTGGAGAAGTGAAGGAGACCTAATGATTTCTTAGCTCTTCTAAGGCTTTCTAATCCTGATCTAACAATGTATTAGGCTCAAATTAGGTAGAACTTTTGTTTCATTAAAGTTCATTTTTATTGCCCCCATTTTTGTTAGGGAGCCTTATATATGGAAAAGCTGGTCCAGGAACATTAAGATTTCCCAGTGAGGAATGCTTCTGTGAGACCAACAGTCCACCAAGCCCAAAATGCTACCAGGGGCTGTAATCAGTGCTGCATGTAATCAGTGTTACAAACATCAGAGGAAGATGAAATCATTGATCTGTCTGTCAGTAGGGGAGACATCTTCCTAATCCCTTCAGTACAGTATGTCTAGTCTGAAATCTTATAATACCTTTATTTTATGTACTGTAACTGTGGATATTCTCATTATGGATACTTAATCCTCCCAAAGATGATACACTTCTGGCTTCAGTGACATTATTGTGGCATTAAGTTCCTCATACTCACTGTGTTCTGCAAAGAAGCATTTCCATTAAGGATTTTTATGCATCCCTCATACTCACTGTATGATCTGTGCCATATTATTGTGAGTACAGGGCTCTCCTGTTTATCCATTCTCTGCACAAATAATGTTCTTCGTATTATTTGTAGGGTCATCTACAGGTAGTCAGGAAAGTTGATCTGAAGTCAATAATGTTTTAATTAAATTTCAACAGATTAGTTTATCTACAATGTTAAAATGGATAAATTATACAATATTAAATCCCTGTATGGACATACACATTCAGAATGAAAATGGCCTTAATACAATTTATGTCTCTTTGCTTCCAAAGTAAATGGAGATAAACCAAATGAAAGCCACTTATATTTTGAATAACAGTATTTACACAGTGATTCAATGTAATTCAACTCATCTTTTTAAATTCCCATATTTTGTCACTTTATTATTTTTCCTTGAGTGTTCCTGTGTAAACAAGTCTTCAAATTATGGTCTTTTTAGATCTCCCATCTTGCTCACAATTTCCATCTTTGACATCCAGTAATTTTTGCCCTTATGTGGATTCTTTTCATTTTACTGTATCTTTTAGAGCTGGTATAATCAGGATGAAATAATTGCCATGATGAGGGGAGTTTCTACAGTAAAGACCATCACAGAATCACAGAATGGGTAAGGCTGAAAGGGCCCATAGTAGGTCAACTGCTCCAACCTCCTTGCTCAAGCAGGGTTATCCCAAAGTACAAGGCATAGAACTGTGTCCAGGCAGTTCTTGAATATCTCCAGAGAGGAAAAACTCCACCAGCTGTGGGCAGCTGGTTCCCATGTGTGGTCACTGCACAGTAAAGAAGTTCTTCCTCATGTTCAGAAGGAACTTTCTGTGTATCACTGCAATCATCTTTGTACACTTATGTATCTTGTTATTTAACATAAAAAAGAGGCAAGACATTAGTTAACTTTCTGTGGATGAATCATCTGAATTTGGAAATCATCACAATAGCCCCTTCTGGTCTTTTACTTCAGAAGCTCCCATTTACCTGTTATGTAGTGTAAGTAGCAAGAATTACTTTTCATAAGAAATACAAGACTTTTGCCGGAGTCAGCTTTGGTCCAAACCAACATTTAACAGAGTAAAAATTGTCAGTTTCAACAAAAGCTGCCCCATAATCACATCTGTAAAATCTGAATGGATTGTTTTTAACTCCTGTTGCACGAACTTTGTCCACACATGCACAGAACCACTGATATGATTAATAGTGTCAGCAGAGAACAGAGTCCACACCTCCAGCAGGTTTAGGATGAAACTACCCTGGACTGTAACAGCACATCATGGTCCATACTGCACATAAGACTAATCCATTTTTCCAGTGTACTATGTCTGCTAAAACCAGCAAATTCAGGAGTGAAAACTTTCTTCCTAACAAGTGGAGATCTCCCTCTTGAAAGTTTTCAGTGACTGGAATAGCCCTGGATAAACTGCCTAACAGAGATGCAGAGGGTTATGGGTGATGCAGGGCAGATGAAATGAGCAAGGGTTGGGAAGACAAGTATGTATAGCCAATGAGGCAGCACAGGCAAGCTGTGGTGTTTGTGCCTGTTAAATCACACTTGGGGTTTCTGCCTATTAAATGTGAACACACCTAATCAGTTATCTCATCTGCTGACACCTCCAATGGCACCAGGATTCTAAGAACTTGTACCCCATGGGAATGCCCACAGACAGACTTCTGTAAACTTTAATGTAGTCCCTGGGGCCTTGGTCTGCAGTGAAACCTTCTACAGTACACGTAAGCATTTGTGTGTACGTGCAAATAAAGACCGTCACTTGCTGCCTCTGTGGTTACTCACATCTGCACTACAAGCATTTGTTAATGACCCAAGTACTAGCAGAAACCACTGCCTCACCAGGATTTGAGACATTTCCGAAATTAAGGCCACTTTGTTCCAATTCCTTTTTTTCTTACTCTGCTTCTAGCCTCACTGTTATAGTCTTCTCCACTAGAGCCCTATCCAAACGGATCCAAGCGAGAACCATCCCCAGACCACCAGAGAGCCCAAGTATATACTCTGCTAGATTAATAATATGGAATACTGGAAAGAGATTTAAATTTGATTTCATTTTAGAATAGTATTATAAGCCATTTCATCTACTGGCAAACAGGCATTTTAACCCTTTTGCAACTAAGAACAGACCCTCAAACCCCATTTTTGAAACTGAGCTGCTTGGTAGGAATCAACCATGTTTTCCAGGATCTTTAGAGGGAACTTGGCCAGCCAGAAAACAAATTAGAATTGAGCTGGGACTAACCAGGGTAAAGGTTGTTTATATCTGCAGATTACCTCTCTCTGCTTTTCTAATTCACTCACCATGCTTTATCTTTCCATTAATCTTTAATAAACCGTTTAGTTAATTCCCCAAACACATGCAATCTACATGACAGCAGGATACAGTGCAAAAGCAGTCCATAGATACAAGGAAATAGGCAGCAGAGGAATCAAAAGGAGGAAAAACTTTCAGGATTAAAACTACCCAAACTGCAGGTCAGTGGAAAATGATGAGCAACTGGAAGAAAGCAGCAGTAAGGGCAAAGCAGACAGGAGGGAGGGGCTGGTAAGGGTATTAGTATTTATCTGACCATTGGATTCATTTTCTCAATGGGGCCCTCTTCTCTTTTCCACTCTGGATCCACTTCGACAAAAACAGGCAATCCGATTTTAAACTTGGAGTCTCTGAAATGTGGAAAACCCTCTCCATGCTGACAACAAGGATATCGCTAGATTAAAAGGTAAATGCAATTTAATCCACTCCAGCAGAAATGGTAATCAAATTATATTGCCTCTAAATATGGTAAGTTTGGGACTGGGGCCCTCAGGGGAAATGAAGGCATCTTGAAACACAAAGAAACATGTTAAAGGAAACTGCTAAATCAGTGCATGAATTATGACTTCTACCCTCCTTCTCTCCCCTAGGGTGCTTGATAAGGTGCTGATTGCTTCTAAAATATCTACTACCAACGTTAGGAACTGATTAAGCAGCTTACAAAGCACTGGGGGCTAATAGACAGGCCCACCAGGGAGACTGCAGCTCCGGAGTTAAGTAGTTTGCTTTTTCATGGCTTGATTATTAAAGATGAGATAGCAGAACATGCTGAAAAGATGTGGAAACAGTTTTAGACCTCAGGCAACTGGCCTTTTTATTTTATATACGGAATCATTTCTACCCTATGACTTCACCAGCCAACAAAAACCATGTTTCCTATTGTTCTGTAGTCTCCAGCTCTGAGGGCCATCTGAACTACCTCAACTTAATGTGTCAACTGAACACCCAGAACTGACTAGGCTACCCTTATCCTGCAAAAAAGGCACCATTAGAGAAGGGAACAATAGGTGAAAGACACTTAACATACTGTATTTTACACACCACTGGCAACAGCATTAGTGTGAATGTAGAGGTGCCCAGGTCAGCCAGCACATCTCACCTCACTGCTTCCCCCACTGTGCATCTAAGCATTGCAGCACATTCACCTGAGATTCCCTGTCCTCCCTTTTCAGCTCTTTTTTCCAAATTCTTCTTGTTCAATCTGTCACATAATAAAATTCTACTATTCAGGTAAATGGTGCTTGCTTAGTTGAATCAATATCAATGCAAAGACAAATTCTGCTGGCACATTACCTCTTCCATGGTCACATCTGTCATGATAACACTGCATGGCTCAACTTTGTGTAGCAGGCTTGCTGAGGTTTGGGGGGGAAGGGGGGTGCTAGCTTGTTTTTCCCCCTCTTGTGGCAATGCTCAGCAGACTTTGTAAATAATTATGTTGCACTAGGGACTTTACAAACTTTAAAATTTCTGAATAACTACTCTTTCAAGCAAAGAAATAAATACTACTTGTCACCTGTAGGCTGAGACTTTGAGAATTTATTGAGCAGATGAGAAATTTCTCAGAGCAAAGTTCTCTTTGCAGACTACCGTTTTCTTTCACAGTCTCTTTCCATCCCCATTTGAATACTGATGATCTAGGCCTTCTCTCTCTCATCCCTAACCAATGCCCCTGTTAACCATTTTTGTACTAAACCACAAACCACAAAGACAGCTTGCAAGTACAGCTATTTATTCTATAGATGAATAGCTAGAAGGGAAATGTGCAATTAGCACTGAAGGCAAGAACAGGCTAGATGTGTAACAGGCAGAATTAACTGAAGACACTTACCTGCTGAAGGTCTGCCAGAGAATAAAGATGGATTTGCTGGAGAAGATACTCTCTGGGAAAGATCCTGAAAAGAGAAAAATGGATGTGTGTCACACCTTTTTGACTGGGAAACTCGGAAGTTTTCTCTCCCCATCAAATAATGGCAGAACAGTGATGTTAGAGAGAGAAAAAATGGAATTATATCACCCTCTAAGCATCAGCTATTTTTACAGCTTTCTGTGTGGGCACAACAGGACCACAATAAGAATGAATTCTGTGCCAGTGTCATCATCCAGCTGTCAAGTCATACACTGAGACATTAACAGCCATTGAAAGCTCTTCCTGAGCACAGAAGATGTTTCTTTAAACAATTAACACAGTAATAAAAACAAATAACTCCAACTACACATTAGGAGTGTTTCTTGTGGTTTCTCGTAGAAGATTTCTGGTCTGCTACAAAGCTGTAATACTTAGTTTCAGATGTGATTTATGGTTTTGTAACTGAAATAACTATATTGGGAAGAAAGTCATGCAGATACTGTTCTTCCAACATAAAGCTGACTGATATCAATTCCCCTCTCCATACAGAAATATAGGTATTGGTATAGACTCCATAATCTTTCTTACTTAAGAAAGCAGTATTTACCTTACATAAGCCAAGGTTTCAGGCAAGACCATTGCTTATGTACTGACAGACCTGATAAGTAAAGCTAAATTACAAGAAACTGAACAGACATGCCCTAATTAGAGTGATTGGCGGTAAAATACAAAACTGGGTTAATATAAACATCACAGAGAAAAAAAGACATTGGAAAGTGGATATTAGCTAAAAAAGTTACTGAAAAGCTATGTATCTGCCATAAAGATGTCAGGAATAGAAAAAGCACATCTATCTTTATGTGCACACACAGAGAAACAACAATCTGGTCAGCTTTATTTTCCATCCACACAGAACAAATACACCATCACACTCAGGTATGCTGGGGAGTGGAGAGTCATATCACTCTTGCAAAAGAAAAGCAACTAAGTATCTTAAGAAGTGACATTATTTCCCACTACATGTTCTCTTTCAGAGCAGAAATTGCAAATTTGATTCATAAATCTCAATCACACAGTTTAAAGGCAATACAGAAACAAAACTCTTTATATTATTAAATGTATGAACAAAGTTCTGGAAAAGACTGGTTTGTAATGGTAGAACTGAATAGCAGTGAACAGAAAGACCACTGCACATGTTCAAAAACACCCCAAAGATAGTGAAAGGCCCATATGAACTTACATGATCTTGATATGAGACTATTGAGAAAGCACGCAGTAGCTCAAAGAAGAGATTTTAGAAGGTGCAACAACATAACCAGCTAAACCACAGATCAAGACAGCAAAACTACCAAATGCAATCTTTCCAGAGAACACTGATTCTAAGAAATAATGAAAATACCTCTGTTCCTGGTACTCCATTAGTTGTTTTAAACAACCACCTTATACTGATAGTTTTCAAAGCTGTACGTACTGAAGGGACTAGGACTTCTCACTACTACTAAGGCGGACATGACAAAGAGTCATAATTCCTTTTCTACTTTTGAAAAAAAATTAAGGTTTATTGGGGTGAGAGGCAAAGAGTTTTGCAAGTAAGGCACTGACAACTGCACACCACCCATCTTATAGCACTCTTCTGGAGCTGGACTGTGCCATTGCTCCTTCTCACTCACCAAGCATATCCACTCTACCCACCCAGTGCTCAGCTGCCATCTCACTAGGACACTGCCATTTTCCCCTTTCAGCTCTGTAAGCTACACTATTGCTCCTTTTAGAGAGGACTGCGTTTCAGTGGCTCTGTTGCATCACGCCTTCATAATACATTTGGCACAGTGTCAAAGACCACTGGAAAACAGTCAAAATCCAGACAGCAGACAACATATGACACTGTAATTCCTCATTTGCACATAGCAGACTTCTTAAAAGCTAAGTAGTCAACTTTGAACAGCATTTTGAAGCATCAGTATTTTTTCAGTTCAGACAGAATTTCTTTCATTAAAATTTACCCATCATTCACCCCTGATCACACAGGCAGGCACTAAACAGCTTTGCTAGAAACTATTATTTGCTGATGCCCTTACAGCACTGCTAAAAAAACCAATTAGCTAATGAAAGATTTCCTTTTCCAGGAAATAGCCTTAATAGCCCATAATGCAAAAACTGTCAACAACTAGTATTGATGACTAACATCACATTCCCCTGCCTTCAAGGATGCCATTTTATTTCCTTATTTCCTGCAAGTTCTAATTCCTACTAAAAAGTGTGCAGGTGAAAAGCAAACTCATGATCAACCAAATTCCTTTGTCAGGCAAGTCTCAGCCAGCACAGGCCCTGGTGACAGATCTTATCCCTGTACCTGTCTCCTTCTTTAAAACATGCTAATCTGCAGCAATAGCAAAGCTAGTATCCAACATGCCTCCTCCCTTCCAAATCTATTTCCAGGAAAAAAACATAGGCACTGCCCTCCCAGTTTTACACAAAACACACACACACATATATATATACACACACACATATACTCGGCACTCAAGTGAGGGGAGTGATTATTTCCATTGCTATAGTAACTGAGGCATAAAAAGCCCCTCAGTAAGGCTGGTCCAGCTTCAGATTTTCAAGTCTCTTGACTTGAAAAATTAAAACTGGTTCTCTGTGGTAGGCCACAGAGAAACAGCCAGGCAGCTAAAGCTTGCAAATGCAACAGCATTGACAAAAGTCATGGAGCAACCAGGCCAGTCCCTGTACGATTCCCAATAAATGCAGAGCTGCAAAACACTCCTTCAACACTTGCCCACACCACCAAAAGTGGAAACCACATAGCCTCATGGCTGTGAAACCCTAAAACTGCCTAAAAGGAGGCAGCTCAGCCCCCACTCACATAAATGAAGTGCTTTCACCACACCTGTGGAGAGTTGATCAACTGCTTCAAAAACAGGCCTTGCTGTGCTGCATGTCTGCAATTAAGTTCTTCTCCAGAAAATTTCTATTAGTCCCATTTGGAAAGAAAACCCAAAGCTCAACAGCTACCTGAATGTAACTGGTGAAGCCACCTCCTAAAAATGTATCAGTTCATTGCCAGTTTTGGTCAGCCTTTAGTGGGTGGGGAACAAGAGTATAACAGGAATTGAAATACTGAACTCAAACACATTTTCAAAAAAAACTCATCATAAAATGCAAGCAAATCAGTTGGGGCAGGAAATCCATACAGACCAAGTATTTCAGTGAGCAAGAAAACAACTGATGGACGGTTTCCAACAATTTGCTTGCCTGCGCAGGTTCTCTGAGCCTAATGAGGTCACGGCTTATATAAAGTCCTTTTCAATAGGAGACACACAGGACTAATTCAGAGCCTCTTGCTTCCCAACATGGTCACCTCCTCACATGTAACTAGTAGGAAAGTAGTGTCTATGTCATCTCTGTCCCTCTGTCATCTGTAACTGAAATTGTTCAAAGGAAACCAAAGTCAGTAGAGAAGAGTAGGCAAGATGGGGCTCACACAAACACCACACCACGGCATTAGCATCCAGACAAAGTACTACAAGGCATCCAGACCAACCTAAAATCACACTCATGTCCAAAAATCTCACAGAGACCCAGAGAAGGCTAAGATAACTACACTTAGGAACACTTCACTAGAAAATACACATTTAGTTTCTGCATGAGGTTGCATCAGGAGCTTTGAGCATGCTTGGATTAATACAAGGCCTTGATCTAAAAAGATCAAAACATGTGCTTGAATTTTACATTTCCCTTAATACAAAGGTCCTTTATAAGCACCAAATGGGAAATCTCTGATTAGTCATTTGAAAGCAAAATAAAAGATGTCAGTTTTGTAAATCTTTTGATTGATGTGCTACAGCTAACTAGATTTTTTTTTAAAGTTGGTCAATTAAAAGCATTCAATAAACAGTGGCCTTTCAGTCAAATCTTAACACAGAAAAGAAACTGGAGTGAACTAGACAGAGGTCAAACACAAGATGTTAAGACTCATCACAATAAAAACTCAAACCTCTGCAGCTTCAGAATGTGACCTGTGACCCTTGAGAGGAAAATGGTATCAAGTGCACTTCCCACTAAAAGCACCTCCTAAGCTTTCACAGTTTGGAAACTCCCGGCCCAGTTTCACCACTGATGAGTCACAGGGCTGCTTTGCTGTAAACCCTGGCTACCAGTGAGGATTTAGCCTGCAATGAACCAACCAAGTTCAACGCTAACCAGCCTCTAGCTTTGCCAGTTACTCTGAACAATGAAATCCAAAGTCCTATTGGTTGAAAGTCTCTAAATTGCTTTATTGTTACATTACAACCAATGCAAGCAGAAAAGAAACACACCGTTCAAGACTTTTGATCCCAGCTAAAAGGAAGAAGTGAGCATTCTCAGTTTCTGATTATCATTCTTTTTTGCTTGATACTTTGTAATCTGAAGTAGAACCGTCAGGCAAGACAGAATCAGAAATTTCATCTGTTCCTTTTCGGATGATCTTATCAGGTAAGTATTTGCACAAACAAAGGTTATCTTTTCGTGTACTTCTGCAAACAGAACCACTGATAAGACTTTGCTTTTTGCATTTGGATAAAGTGTGTAGCCATGGTGCTTTGTTAGCACTAAGTAATTGCTCTGCATTTAAAGCCTGTTTATCATCAGCGTAGGTAATTTTTCTTCAATGGGTTAAATACCCTGACAGCTCTGCTGAAGCTACAACCAATTAATCTGCCTGTGCCTGACACTATAACCAAAGTACAAACATGATAAGCAGGGGGAACTCTTCTTTTTACAGAAATCAAGTTAGCTGGCAGGTGGGCATAACCAAGTCTCCTTTATATCAAAAAGCCTCTTAAAACCTAGGATGTGAGGGGGGAGGGGAAGCTGGCACCACGATTTCATGTGCCAGCCAGGAGTGTCTTGTTTGACCAGGCCGAGAACTGTATGACTGAGCTCTGACTCACAGGGGACGCAGATGCCCCAGTCCAGCACAGCGCTGCATTCAGCCTGCTCTCCACCCCTCTGCAGGAAGCTGCTACACCCACAGCTGGCATGGCACCAGGGTACCAAGTCCGCTTCCTCATCCAGCACAGTTCATACCCTGGCACTGCAGCTTACACCTTCTGAGCTACTGCACCACGCTGCAAACCAAAACACACGCTGATTACCACTGTTCCCGTGGTTTTTTGGCCCTGAACAAAGGGCAAGAGCCCTCTTTGGTCCTACCTCTGCAGCCATGCACCAGCACCAGCTGCAGCCATGTGCAGAGCAGATGGGCAGGACCCGTGTACGCTCTGATATCACTGAGAGCAGCTCCAAGTTTTCAGAGTTACAATTCAGTTTTAGAAGTACAGAGGGGTATCAGTGAATTGCCAGTTATCCCAAATATACATGGCAAGGTAAATAACATCTCTTGCTGGGTCTTCTCTTGCAATTCATTTGATATGGACATTGTCAATTTAAGGTGGAGAACAACATCAGAGATGCGGGGAAAAGGTGGGATTTTTTCCAGTGTTCCTAATTCTTATAGTTTTGGTCAGGCTTTTGATTTTGTATTTCCTTGGAAATCTTACCTCCTGGAAGTTTGCTGGGAGAGAAGAACACAAACCTTCCAGCCAACAAAAGTTACTCAGAAAAGTAGAGCCTTGGGAAACTTAGTGATTTTAAAGTCAAAAGGTAAAAATAAATGAATGATTTTAAACCAAACCAAAACGCTCCTTATTCATTTAGTTCTTGTGGCATTATACCAGATTCTTTTTTTTTTTCTAATTCTGTGTGTTTGTGCAAAAAAAGCATTTGTGAATCATTTCACATTTATGAGGTACAAACACTTCTGGTTATGTTCTGGGAACAGTCACTCCCACATATCTTCAGCCCACACTAAGTGCTAGATTTCTTAGCAAGGATGTCCAGGTAAGGTGTTATTTCATGTCATGAAATTCCCCACAAGCACCCCTATGTTAAAACAGTTACTCTTATCATCCATCAGCAATCCTGAACCAGTCTATAAACTTCCTACTAAAATGCAGTACACCAACTCTCTCTCCTTTGTGGTTCCTTGAGCAAGATTACAGTAACATTGTGAAAGACAAGAATTACTACAGATTTAACTCATTAATCAAGTACCACTGTTACTAAAAGCAGAACAGAGTATTAGAGACAGAGTTTCATCTTGAAAGCAAAATAGCTTAGATCCCAAATTAACCTAAAATTAAGAACAAGAGAATGGTCTTTGCATTTGTCAGGCACTCTTGAACCCTTGCACTTTGCTGCTGGAAGTTCTGATATTAAAACATAGGGATAAAAATGGCACAAGTCATATTTAACATGGTGTCCACATCTAACAGGAACTTGTTTTTAAATCATTACGGTTTTTTTAAAGGAACCTGGCCTCAAAAGGTGAATAGAAGCAACCATTGTGAAAGAGATGTAGTATTACTCCTTTCTTTGACAAGGAGATACAGGTGTGTCCCCTAGACCAGAAAACGTTAACATGAACTGACAGACCCACCTGTCCTCTGGAAGATTTACCATGGAAAGCTCTGGCATGCCCCTCAGCTGGATGCTTACCATGGTAGCTTGTGCTTTTGACCTTTCCTTGACACAAACAGACAGCAGCACTGCCTTCACCCTGGCTGCTCTGGCACATATCTCATTGCTGCAGCTGTTTGTTACCTCTAGTTGAAATGAAAGCTCAAATTCCACCTTAATACCACCCCCTCAGTTTTAGCCAAACACTTTTTAAGATGCTAATTTGCAAAGATCCTGCACGAATGGTTACTTCTTCCAAAAGAGAGAAGAGCTGAAGCAAAGAGGTGGAGGTAGTCTCTTTGTATAAGCTCCATCAACAGGCAACTTTATTTCAGCTACCACAATGACTACAGGCATACAGGAGCTGAAATAAAACAACAAATTATTTGTGCACACTTCTCTGCATTTATTTTCTCACCTCTCCTCACTTTGGGTTGTTGTTTGGTCTTAACACTGGTTCCTCTCAGGATATGTAGATATCCTCTTTGAATGAGTTTCCCTCTTGCCCTGTTTCTAATCACCCATGCAACAAATTTTCTTCTGTTCGTCTTGCCATTATCTCAGAGCCCTGAAACCACATCTTTCTGTTTCTTCCCTGCTCAAACTTTCTTTTTGCAGTTTATCGCTTTCAGAATCTGTATCTTTATTCTCCTGCTTTGGAATTTTCCACTCCCCAAACGGCCAAACTATTGCAAAGAAAATGCAGAAAACAGTCTCCTTTGACGGTCTAGAGATGACTTTCTTAATGATCTTCTGTTGTCCTTGGTCTGAAAGATGACACAGCCCCAGCTTCACATACATGAAGTATATGGATTGCATAAGATCAGTCAGGATTCCTGTGATGTGTTTAGACAGGTTCCGCAATTCCCACACAAACATTTTGAAAGTAATCTACTCCTGTGTCAGAAGGGATATGTCTAAGGCCTCACTGTAGGAAGTGACAGAATCCTATTGTTCAGCATAACTGAATTTGTTTCACCTTGTGCTGACAGACCAGCAGGCTCAGCCAGGAGCACACATCTGTAGCACTGGAGGTGTACCTGTAACCTCCTGATGCTATACAGGAAGACCAAATTAGAGCCTGCTAAGTGATGTACCTAGCACTAGAGTTTTGCTGGGGTAAAACTGATGTATTGCTGTTCTGGAGCTTATAGACAAATGGTATCAGACAGATGAGTAACAAGAGGGAAATTTTTCCATAGTTTCTCACCACCATTCAGATTTACTTAGAGAACAAGGGCACTGCAACACCCACTAATGCAGAGGGGAATGTGCTGCAAACTGTTCACCTTGTGTCACTGCCATCTGTCTAAAGTATCTGGGCTAGCAGCACCTGAACTGCAAGTTTAGCTGTACAGCTCAGAGAGCAGAGAGCCCAGAGGGCTCCTCAGATGGAGCTCCAAGGTTGACCTGGGTTACTCTATCCTACAGCAGATATGCAGGCACCTGAAGACTACCCAAAAAATCATTCTGACAGTTCCTTGACCTGAAGAATCTTCAATCATGACAAGAACAAAGCAAACCCAGAATAGAACTTGCATCATTCAGCACAGTTTCCTAGAATATCCTCATTATTTAATGGACTCCGAGATTCTCACTGTTTCCTTCCCAGCCATCAATTTTATTGACTCCATCATGGTTTGTCTGTGCCACTCATTCACCATCTGCAGGTGGTGGTGGGATCTGTACAGCTCCACACATGCTAATTCTCTCTTGGCTCTAGGTTCCAGTCCTGTATGCCTCTGCCTGAACAGCATCCACACAATCAAGGCTACCAAAACAAGTGAGAATTTGTTGAGTAAAGACATTTGAGGCAAATGATGTGTTGCAATACTGAGGTGACAGTTAACTAGGCATAACATCTTTTGTAAAACAGGGAGCTCAGCAACAGGCTGGGAATCACATCTGGCTAACATCAGAGGAACGCTTCTGATACAGGCTGGGGGAGGGCCTGATTTCACCTCCCAGCCAAATCCATGTTCCTTTCCAAACCGCTCCCCCCGGAACTATAAAAGCTTAGAATCCTGTGGAGCAATAGGTGAGAATAAATCACTGTAACTGACAAAGACCATTTTTATTATGAGCCTTGAGCTCCTTTAAGAATTTCTTCTGTCTTTTCCTTTCTTTCTTTCTTTCTACTTAGTCACTTGCTTCTTCAAAGTTCGTGATGTGGTTTCAGTCCTGAGTTCCCTGCTGGATGCCAAGTCTCAAAGTTCTCAAACTACCTATCTAGGCACACCAAACATTATAAATAACATTTCCACATATAAGCTAACTGGATCCTGAGCTAACCTGGTTTATAGCCATCTGGAATTCTTCAGAAAAAGTGACTGTAAGCACTGTAAACAATTTTGTCGTCACAGAGGACACCAAGAGTTTCCAACTTCATTGCCATCTTCGTTTTGTGATCTGGGTTGAAGAGCAAGGTATAGATTTAAAGTAGATGATAATGCAAATAGTATTAATAAAAGAAACCTCAGAGTGATCTGCTTTTCCCTAATAAGGCAGGCTCTATCAGTGTCCCAGAGGCAGCAAGGTGCCAATACAATTAATCAGTCTGTTTTTAGTTCTCTGTAGACAGCAATATTAACAGTTTGTTTCAGTCTGTTTATATGGGTCTGACAGGTCTTCAAGATGCTGTGTTCACTTTCTTGTGATTAATAGTTATTCACATACTAAGGTGAAGACCAAGCAGGAAAAGAATGTTTCTAGAGCAGGACAGATAACTGGATTCTCTCTCCCAGTCTTTCACTTCTAACTAGGAAACAGTACTAAATTTAGGAATGCTGTCTCACCATATTGTTTAAACTCCTCCTTTTCTTGCAACTTTCCCCTGTGATGAGCCAAAGGAAAATTTAAATCACATATTTTCTTTGTTTACTTTTCAGCTGTGCTCTATAAAGTCATCACATCGATAGTGAACATCTGCATACTGGGATACTAGGTGAAGGCAGCAAAGCCATTGGGAGCATTTTGAGCAAGGAATAAGTCCTTATGGGAAAAGAACTTTTCCTTCTTCTCATCTCTGCAAATCTCTTAGGGGACATCTTAGGGAATAACTGAGCACCAAAATCACTTCAACGGAGACTTCACAAACCAAGAAGGAGCTGGACTATAAGGTGTGTTTTGTACCTTCCTTCAGTGGCTTTTACACTTCTAGCAAATCCTACTGAACGGGAGATGCTTCCCTAGCGCAAAACCAAACCCTTCTCCGGCTTGGGTCCTTCTCTCCACCACACACCTTTAACTGGAGACAGTGTGAAGAAACTCTTAGATAAGAAAAAGGAGCATTTGGAGCATTGTTTCCCAGTTTCTCCTTCTGCCATTTTGGGTGTTTCATTTTGACACAGGGACATTTTTTCTCTCCTCTCTGCTCCAAGAAACTAACATGTTCATATTTCTGATCTAATTTTTGTCCATTCTCTCTTCTATTTCCTCAGCACTTGTCACGTCTCCATTTTGGAGGCAGATTTTGGGTTGTTCCTCCTTTGTCCCGATTTCTTTATTAACTCTTCATTTCCCGAGATTCCTTCCTTATTTGCACCTCCTTCTCCTGGCTTTCCCTCATCCCCTTTTTTTCCTCTAGTCAATTGATTGCTATGCTTAGGCCTCCTTTGAACTCTCTTCTTTTACTGTCTTACCCAAGTCCATTCCATTTCTTGCCTCCTTCTATTTTAATAAGAGAATTATTTTCTTCAATATTAATCAGAAAGCATAATTTCCTTTCTGCTACTTTTTCTGAACAACCTTCAAAAATCTTATTGTCCTTTTAGTTTCATTGAAGAGGATGGCATAGAAAAATAGCTCTGCAAGAAAATACCATCCTCTAGAATAAAAGAATAACCATCCTAATTTTTAAAATGCTGTAAGCTGCCCTAGCAAATAATAGGAATTAAGTAGTAACACACAAGCACATAGTAACCCACAGTGTGTCTGACACAAGAACTCAGCAATGCTCTCTATGTTGCTATATCCTTCTCCTACTTGTTCTGGGTAGTTCATCAAAGCAATGACACAGGTTATGTACCAAACAGCAGACCAGCTCTCCTCACCTGGGATAAAGAGACTGGTGCAGCCGCCTCTCCCTTCCAAAGAATTCACGTCCCTAGAACACCA
The DNA here is from genome assembly GCA_013400735.1 of Pomatostomus ruficeps. NCBI lineage: Eukaryota > Metazoa > Chordata > Aves > Passeriformes > Timaliidae > Pomatostomus > Pomatostomus ruficeps. The sequence goes on from VYZT01031331.1 coordinate 208,465, forward strand.
CGTTCAAAATACAGTCACTGATGTCACCTGCTTCTTTGCACTTTGGCAGCTCACAATTTCAAAGTAGTGGCTTTCCTACTTGCAGTCTTGTCTTAAAAACTGGGGTATACAAACGCTTACAGATGCATCAGGTCACCTGCATGTGCCCAGGGCCACTCACCTTACAGTATGACATGGGCAGAGACATCTCCCCATCTCTTTTGGAGATCCACCCCAAAAATTACTTGGCTTTTTTAAGATCACAACTGTGGTTTGACAGTTTCAAGAAGATTGTTCATTTTTAGCTAGTTAGAAAAATGCAGCAGCAGCTGAATGGACTAGGATACAGCACTTCTAAAATGAAGTTTACTTTTTATAAAACTCCTGCTTTCACCACAGCAGACTCAATATGAAACACCTTTTTCTGTGCTGTGGCCATGTATTTTCCAATAAACAAAACAAAGGATACGGCTGAGCAAGAGACCAGCATAAATGATATGCTGGGTCATGTGCCAGGGGATCACATCAGGCCTCTGCCTTTGGCTGAGGTCGTATCACAGAGGCGGGCAGAAGTGCTGAAAGGTGGTGTACTCTGGCCCCTCTTATGCTTTGCCACACCGGGAGGTGTTTCAAAGGTCCCAGCAGTGGCTATCTCACTGCGATGCCCTGGCAGGGGGCATGAGGGCATGAGGTAGTACATCGGACTGAAAATACTCACACACAGCCAGAAAGCCTGAGGAGCAGTAAAAGATGCTCACCACGATGTGTGACCCCCCGGGGCTAACAGCTGTCAAGAGCAACTTCAGATATTCAGACCCTATAAAATCATATTCTTTGGTAGAGGATAACCCAGCTGCCCAGGAAGTCAGACACAAGCACAACATCTTTCTAAATGGGTAATGCCTTCAGAACCAGAGTGTGAGAAGAAACAAGACAGGCAGCAGGAGAAGCAAGACGCCAAGGAAGCCCCATCCTTCTGCTGTGGGCTGGCTGTGGTTCTCACCTCCTACGCAGATCTTCGGCCACTGCTGCTCTGCAGCTGAACAAGTAGGCTCGCAGAGATTTCAGCTGCTGTCTCAGGCGGACAACAGTAGCCAGAGGTTCAACATGCTTGTACAACATGGGATTTTCCTGCTGGATATCAATTAATGGCTCCTCATAAACATATTCCAGGAACTCTTTGGCTTGCTTTGATACCTAAAAAATAAAGCAGTTTAGTTAGGCTTTTCTCCCAACTCTTTTTAAGCAGATGTCCCCCTCTGTGATCTGTCAGCTATTCTGTGCATCTGAAGACTTACTCTGTTACCAATTACAAATGGAGATAGAGTTGAGAGAGATCCAACTCTCTCTGCTTATAGCCAAGTCAAACTTCATCAAGCCCTTCAAAACTGAATGTAGGAGATAGCTACTTATTTACCCAAAGTACAGCAATATCTGAGTCACATATGCTTTTGTTGCAGAGTAACATAGTTTACTAGATTTTTTTAAAGTCTAAAATCTGAATAAGCAGTTTTTTCCCTGTTAATACTTTTCTGTTTGTTCACTACCTTCTTTTTGGCAAAAAGCAAGTTGTTGTGCTTTTAAAAATACAGATAAACAAAACTGAATCTTATTGGTATTACTCCCAAAGTTCCATCTGCAAGAAGTTTTTCATGCATTTTTCATGATAGTGCCCTGTTCTATCGCCACCTGCAAAAAGCTACCGTAATCTCGATAAATTAATGGGAACTTGTTCCTTTAGAAAAGATACTCCTGTTCATTAAATGAAAAGGCCAAATTCCCTCTTGCTCCTGATTTCTGCATTTTATCACAGCTGGAAAAGAGAAGATCGGATTACATGAAATGAGCTGCAAATCACCTGAGACTGTGCTAAAGAAATACCATTGGTTCCACGATTCAATTAGACCTCCTGGACCTCTAAGTCTATGTTTACACTGAGACAAGGGAGGGATGAGTTAGGCTAACAAAAGTAGAAAGGGCACACACACCACAGCCTTTTGAGATTTAGGAAGTTATCTCCCCTCTGGTGCTGTAGGTAAGAACAATACACATCCTTATAAACAGCACCACTTCCAAAACCAGCACGAGTAACTAGCTACTGACAGGGGAAGCTAGCCCCAGATGTAACCTTTTCACAACATATCATAAAAATCTAAGAAATAATGCCAAGGCCAGCCTTCCTTCCCACCAGTAACTACACAGATAACAAGATGTGTAATTTTAAATACAGCAGACTGTAACTCCATAGGTTTCCCAGGCCCTGAAGCTATATTAAATATCCCACCTATTTATATTAAACACCCCACTGATTTATTTTTTTTTTTAATATTATGAATGTACAAGGAACTGTGCCATCTGAGTGGAATCAGAGGTAACATAGCAACACAAGCACCTCGAATTTTGTAGAATAAAATTCTATAAACTCCAAACTTACCAAGTCAAAATTTTAACACTAACAATGTTGATATTTTATTATGCTTACTGCAGTGCATTAAAAACCTGCAGTTAAACAACCTACTTTTACAATCATTAACTATCTGACTGCAATAACTCAGCAATCCCCTGACAACTTCCGTATCTATAGTAATTATTAGTCCCCTTCCACCAATTAGCAAATTAAGGCATGTATTCCATGATTCCCTAGGAGGTGTGTGAATGCTTGGCACAGTGACTAGCTCCTCCCACCAGGAGGACCAAGTGCTCAGTGATGTCTATCTATCCTTGATTAAAGCCTCTGTTGAAGTGATGGGCTCCTCATCCACCTGCCCTGCTGTCTTGGGAACTGGAGGGTGGTTCCTGTCCCAATACTACACTCACACCTGCGCACACCTGTACCCTGTGCTGGGCATCTCTCCTGAGGCATTAAGAGCCCAGAAACAAAGAGATGCCACAGCTGAGGTTCCCTGAGTGACTATGACATATGTGTGCACTATGGAGACCAAGTACTACTGTGCAGCACTAGTGCTGCATGCTCTGAATGCAGCCTCTGAGGAGAGAGGAGCAAAGCAAACCTTTCTCTCTCCTTCCCAATACAATGCACCCATGCAGTGCTGACTGCAGGAAAAGTAGCTTTGCCCAGCACCACTGGCTGGCAGATAGGTGTCAGTCCAATCTGCATGGCTGACACAGGCACACACAACTTGTAAAACATTAATTCACATTGCCAAACATAGCAATGTTACAAGAGGCTGAAAGACAGTCTTAAAATGGGAAGGATCAGGCAGTCACAGTGATTCAATATTTTAGTACACATCCTTGCATACTCACAGTCCCCCAGCTTTACTGGGCAATAAAAAAATCCTATTAAATCAGACAGAAGCAGTGAGACGACACAAAGTGCAACAGGGTTTTAGCTTTAAATGTCACACAAGGAGGGATGCTAACATTTCCAGACCTTTCCTTTCTAGAGCCTGCAAACTTACAGTTCAAAATTCAATTTACGAAAAGTCAGCTTCTCTTGAAGCTTTCTGGCACAGGGAATTCATCTCCTACTGTGTTTGTCTGGCATTTTGAGCAGGCTGAAAGCCACCTGAACCAAACTGCAATACTTAGTGGGCTTTGCATGCAAACAGGGAAAACACTTGGCCTAAGCCAAAGAAGGAAAGGTTGTTCACAAAATTGCCTCTTTTCTTTTCCCTTCATACAAACACATGAAAAACACAAATATGAAAACAGTAGGAGACACAAACCTGGGGACTGAGCTGCTGCTTTGGTTCTGACAGAAGAAACATGTCTAACTGCCAAGTCCTTTCAAAGAGCTTCTGTTGCAGCCAAGAGGATTTCGCTTTTCCTACCCATGTGCTACCAGACGTTTAGGGCATTGTTGTTTTTCAAGATCCTAGGTATGGGAAGAGGCAGCTCTAGAGATTTTTCTTGTTTCTGTTTTTCATGACCTGTCTTGCCAAAAGCAGACAAGAACCTCTCAATTTCCAAACTTACTTAACTGATGTAATAGCTTATTTTACAGCTGCTGCTCAGATGTTGAGCTCATGAAACATAAAAAGAGAAACATGCCCAGTTACGCTGTAAAAGCTCATGTCCTACAGTACCTTTTAGTGCTTACTTTGCCAGAAACAGATAGGACAGATCCCATAAACCCTTGTGGAGGTGAGGAATGGGTGGCAGTGGAAAGGAGTGCAAGTTTGCACACTCTTCATTCAATTTTGCTTCCAGTTTGGTGGATTGACAGACACATTTCAGTCTGTGAAAAAGTAAGATGCTTTTGAATCCTGGAGCCCCCTTTCAGTTCTGACCACAATATGTGGTATGTGCTTGTTTCCTGCAGGACCCCTTTGGGGTGTGCAGCCAGAAGCAGCCAGGAGAGCAGCCAGAAGCATGTGCCCCTCTGCAGAAACTCCACTTTCAGGCAGTGTTGTGCGACCTACAAGGGGCAGGGCAGTGTGTTTATCTTCATTTTGGGATGTTGCTGCACAGCTTTGTGTGGATACACTGGCCAATTATGGGAGATGAAATGCTTACAAATTAAGTGATTTTCCTTTAAAAATAAGCCAAAAGAAAATCACTACCACGACCATCATAGGGAAGTGAGACAAGATCTTTGCCAAATCATAGAATCGTTTGAGTTGGAAAGGACCTTAAAGATCTTCTAGTTCTAACCCCCCTGCCATGGGAAGGGACACCTTCCACCAGAACGGGTTACTCAGAGCTCCATCCAACCTGGCCTGGAAGACCTCCATTGATGGGGGAGTCCACAGCCTCTCTGAGTAGATGTTCAAGTGCCTCATCACCCTTATAGCAAAGGATTTCTTCCTAATCTCTCATCTAATCCTACCCTCCTTCAGCTTAAGGCCATTTCCCCTTGTCCTATCCCTCCTTGCCCTTGTGAAAAGTCTCTCTCCAGAACTCTTGCAGCCCGCTTTAGGAACTGAAAGGCGCTATAAGGTTTCCCTGGGAGCCTTCTTTTCTCCAGGCTGAACAACCTCAATCCTCTCAGCCTGTCTTCACAGGAGAGGTGCTCCAGCACTCTGAGCACCTTTGCAGCCTCCTCTGGCCTTGCTCCAACAGGTCAACAACTTTCTTGTGTTGGGGGCCACCTCTGAAGGTGGACAACTGGGACACAGTACTCCAGGTGGGGTCTCACAAGACCTAGTCATTCTCCCCAGGGCTAGTCTCGATCGATTCTCTGCCCAGCTTGTACCTTTGCTTGGGACTGCACATTTAATCAACACACTACAAAGGAATTATGCAGTTTCATTACAACTATTAAGTGCAGAAGCCAGCATTAAGTTGAATTTTAGACTTTGCAGAACAAATAAACAAACATGAGACCTTATCTCTAGCTGGAGAAGGGAGATGGGGAAGTGAAAAAGTATGCAAATATATACTTTATCTCAGAAAAGCAGTGCTTAGTTCCCAGGGAGGTAGCGCATGGACAGAAATAAAAGCACACATATGCAGAACTGAAAAGAAAAGGGAACAACTTGTGATTTTAATGCTATACATGGATGGGATGGAGTAGAAGAGATCCAACCAGTGATCTCAGCTCAGCTGTCACACTGCCACTGTGGTAGATAATGTCTACCCTTCCCTCACCTACCTTAATTCCTGCTCTAACAGTTGGGGATGGTGTTTTTTCCTACCTGTGGGGTTGTGTTCCTTTCTTAAATTCACCTCTCTGAGCACTTTGGCACAAAGACTGGTAAAGCAGCTGCACAGAATTTGCTTGTGTTTCCAAGCCACCTCATACTTGTTCTGTCTACAAAAAGTGCAAAATGAAATTTCTCACTATTACAGTGAGATGACAGTAGATTAAGTTTTCAATGAATGCTTAAGCTTTAAAGTCCTATTTCTTTTTGTGTCTTAGCTGCCTATACCACAGGAAACAGACTACAGCATAGCTTTTACACTGCAGGTTTAGAAAAAAAAACAGTTAATTTTCTTGGCAGTATTACTGACAGCTTGATATGAGGTCTTTGCCTTACCATCCACTAGCCCCATATCAGGTCTACCTATACTCCCATGTGTTAGCAAGTTTAGTCCTTGGTAAAAGCATCCAAAGGAAGAACTTTTAAATATTCCTAACTTTGAGGCATGGAAGGCCTTTTTGTCTCCACACGTAGGAGCTTTGCAGCTTTGAAGAATCTTACAATTCATGGCGCAAGACTATCATTTTCCTGATGGCAGACTCTGGCTACCTTTTAATAATCTCCCCGTCTGACAAATTTTCTTCGAGAGACCTGCTTTTCCTCTAATAGGGCATTTACTGGTTATTTTTTCCTTTTCAAATAGCACATAATAATATTCGCAGACACAAAACATCAAACAACCTCTCCTAACAGTGGCTGCTAGGTCTGAAGTTCTAGCGTGGTCTGGATTCCTTATGAGCTTGTTATTCTTTCAGCATATACTGCCTGAGATGGCAAAACAACACTGTACAATGTTTGCTGGTATAATGCTTTGAGGCATGTAATCGGTGCCCCTATCTAGCAACCAGCCACCGAGGCAGCAGCAAATAGCAGATTACAAAAGTTTTAGGAAAGCTCTTGTGTGGCAAGTGAACAACTATAGAATTTTCTCTTTATGTTACTTTCATCTGTCTGGTTCAATCAAGTGCTACAGCAATGTCCTTCTAGTGTCCTCAAAATGTTCATGCCAAGAGACAGGACATACTGAGCCTCACAAATACTGCATTTGGTAAGCCGCTTTCCTATGGGCATTTCCACTATTTAGCATCCATCACTAAGCAGTGCCAATCCTCAGTCCCCAGTGGTCATGAAACAGGTACTCCTCGAGGGCCCAATAACTGCAAGGATTAGGGCTAAAGTAGAGTTTGCAGTGTGCTACCTCTCTCTATCCTTTGAACAGCCAGATAAGCAATGACGAAAATGGTGCCACCAAGAAGGAGGAGCATGGCTGCTCCTGTGGAGGAACACCTTAGGCCTGGCCAAGGGAACTGTGATGAAAACATGTCTTGTTGAGAGAGCATGGCTCATTCTGACAAGAGGGACAAAGAAGACAGCACTTCAATGCCTGCAACCTTTGGGCTGTTGCGTTTCTATCAGCAATTCAGTTCACTTGATAGCAATCTAACCTGCAGGGAGATTACCTTGTATTTGGAAGTGTCCCAGTTATGAACCAGCCGTGCAGGGATAAGGAAGTTGTCATCCACATGGCAGGTGCTGCAGTAATACCATCCACTGTAGCTGCATACCTTGGCTTTCCCATTGGCTAAACCTATGGAGCGCTGACAGCCTAAAGAAAAGAGAGGGGGGAAAAGTCTCGGTTTGTACATCAAGCCAGAGATATACATTCAGGATGGAGTCAGAAAAGTATTCCTCCATCTGCGACCTTTTTAATATTTTATTTACTTTGCCCAAGAGACACTTCTCATTCCATAAAAAATAGAAATAAGTATCAGTATTCTTGGACTAGCACTGAAAAAGCATACACTAACTTGGGTGTCTGTGACAGAGTTCAGACAGCAGTCAGAAGATACTTAGCACTTCTCAAGAAACAAAGGCAGAAGACTTACTTGTGAAACACTGGATATTTAAAAGCTATGGCCATCTGAAAACCATGGCCTGAAGCTTAGGCAGACCACATCCTACTGTATGCTTGCTCCAGAGAGCTCCCATTTTCCCCACAACAGAATGGGCCAGCACTGCCTGACTGCAGGAGTGCAAGCCAGCTCCCGCTGACAGCCAGAAGGGATGCTGACTTGGCAGGTAGGACTCTGCCACAGAATTAGCACAGCCAAGGCAAACCACAGTCAGATCATGAATAATAACTGAGCAGGAGTTGCACTGAGAATGAGTAGTTCTTGACTAGCAGTAGTGACACAGCTCAGTTTCCAGCAGAGTTGGTTTTTTTTTTCCTTACAATTGCATTACTGTGTCTTACAAGGTCTGAGGTCTGCCTAACACTTTTTTCACAGCTAGATCCCTTGCCTCTTCCCATGCCTTCTTGTGTGGAGTCCCTGGGGTAAAAGATTGTATTCAAAAGCTGCTGTTTAGTTGCAAAGAACTAATGCAGAGTTCTCCTTCACCTGCCTACCTGTTTGCACAAAACACATAAAAACTCAATGTACTTGACACTTCTGTCTTTCAGTAGTGACTAAAATGAGCCAAAAGGTTCAGATAATATTAGAGTAGATGGCTGAAGACAGACAGCACAGTCACATTAAACTACCTGCTCAGGAAGTGAGGCTAAAAATGTTTGGGCAAGATATATCAAGATGCCTGTGGTTGTTAACAACACCTCTAGACACAGCACACATGACAGTATTTCTGCTTTTCCTTCACAGGCTAGCATCCCCACATGGCATTTATAGCTACAGCCAGAGCACCAGAGCTCCACTCTGGCATGTGCTGTACACTCAGATGGTCTCTGCTGCAGCTGGTTAGAAATGCTAAACAGCAGAATCTGTGTACACAACTTCTACTCAAAAACACTGATTAAACACTATGCTGTTATGGATGGAGTCAGCTGTCACCCCTGGTAGTAAGTCCCATATCAGGGCTACGTAGGACACACAGATTTTTTTTTTTCCAGTTTTTTTACATGCATTCATACCTAAAAGGGAAGGTTTAGAGCAACTGATGAGACACAAAATACCAGTCCTGTTTGTCTGACATGACATTCACCTGACTAGCAGCCCTGGAAGATGCTTGCAGAAGGTACTCACACTGTGTTTAAAAGCACAACAGAGGTAAATCTTTCCCCTCTGTAAAAGAAATAGAGAAGTATGCCCACTCCTCTCCTCATGGAGCAAGATGAAGAAATCTAAGAAAGAGGGCATTCCCCTTTCCCAAACTAAACGGGAACAAGGCCTCAGAAAGTGTGTTTGTGCTAACCATATCTCAGCACAGCATATTCTTCTGTACCAGCCTTGCTAAAGGAAGTGAAGAGTCTGTACCATTCTCCTTACTAGCTGCCTCTGAATTTCCTATCACTGAAAAACACTGAAGCATCTGTCTGTACACAGCTCCAATTGAGCCTTCATTACATACAGCCATCAGCTCACCTTGGACAAAACAGAGACTACCAAATGTCATGTATTTTCTAGCTCAGTGTGTTTGGACCAGTTGACAAAGAACTAGTGGTAAAGTCGTGTCTGAATGCAAATAGTCTCCCAACTCAATGTCACTGAAACCTTATAAACATTCCCCACTAGTCACACTTCGTCTGGGGATGAGGATGGGACAGGACTCACTGATTTCACCTAACTAGCACCATGCATCCCCTGCCACTCCACTGGCTGCTACTTTGTCTTAATGCACTAACTCCTCTCTGAAGGCAAGAATAAGCTAAAGTCCAATTTGAACTGCTAAAATTCAAAATTCAAACATTTGCAGTTGAGAACTCACCATTTTAAGGCCTAATTTCTTGCAGCCTCCTAGAGCCAGAAACTCATTCGAGTCAATGGAGAGAGTTTTCTCAAGAGAGGAGTGACAAAGCACAGAAATGCTGGGGGGCTTCTCTCCTCTTCCCTATGTCCAGCCCACAAGAAGTGAAGTTCTCTGAGGTGAGGAGAGTCTCAGGAAGCAATCTTGGAGGCCCTTCATCTTCAGGAAGGGTGGTTTTATGAAGAGGAGGAAGTGGAAGAAATTCTTACCCAAGCAGCATGTATTGCTTTCTCTCTTGTTACAACCCTTTCCTGAGCCCACATTTGTTTCCCTGTTCCTCTTTACACCTAGTATTTTTATTCCTCCTCATATCCTCAAGAAAACATGTTCTGCAAAGCTACATAACAGTTGTATGGTTGGGGTTTGTTAGATGATAATGTGGTGCTGCCATCCACCTTACATTTTCCCCTATTTTACAAGCTTTGCTATTTGAAAATCATCACCTTTTCCATTCCCCTCTGTTGTGATTCATAATGATGGCTATTTCTACAACCCTTTCAAATCAAGTTATCAAAGCACTGATTTTCTTTGATGTTATGCAGTTCAAAGTGATGTAGTGTGACAAACATATTTCTGTGGCATAGACCATTTATGCTACTTTGTGTTTTTTAAGATGGAAAAAATAGATCAGGAATGAGAGAGAAAGAAGAGGAAGAAATAGCCATTGGCTTAGTGACCTTGGAAATCCTGCACCTGGGCATTCAGGTACATAAACCTGCCGTCAAGTTTACCAGAAGCGAAGCTAGTACTGATTCCTGGCTTTAAACTCTTGAGCACATTTCCCAGCAGGACAATCAGATGTAGCTGACCACCTGAGAGATCAATAACACAATTCAACAGTTTAGGGTTTGGGAAGGGACCAGGTTTGCAGAGAAAACACTTACTTGCTTATATAACTAGAGAAAGCACCTTGCACAGGATGGGAGAAAAAAGTAGCACAACTTTCACCAAACCTCTCTCACCTATTCCTAATGCTCACACAGAATATTATCTATATAACACTGTACAAAGGTCTGGCAAACCCGGAACCTAATGCAAAGAGAATACCACAATATTTGCTAGCACCTAAAATCATCCCTCCCTAAAGAATGTTACAGAGCAAGCTACAGAGGGAAGAAGTGCAGCTGTAAGGTATTCTGTTAGCAAAGAGAGGGAAGGAATCATCCCAAACCTTTCATCACAGAAAATACAAGAGAACAGCCTTGGAATCAAGGAAAGAAAATAGGGGTTAGGAAAAATAGCAGCAGGAAAGTGCTGTTGGACACAGATGAATCTCTCTCAACAACATATCTGTGAGCAGAGCAGGAGTATCAACATCCAGAGGCTCATGGCGAAGTGTGAAGCCTTCAGGAAGAAGTAGTACAGAAGGCGAGGTTAGAAAGTTGTAACAAAACCCTCTCCTTGACATAGGGTGGTGGTCTGGTATGGAGGAGGAATCCAAGACACCTGAAACAATTCCTCTTCTGTGAAGCACGGAAAATACCACTCTCAGGTTGCTACATACTCTTGTGGTCAAGGGAGACACACAAAACTACCCTTTCTATCCAGATACCTCTCTCTTTAATCTTTTAGCAAGAAAAGACTAGAGTAACTCCACAGTGAAACAGAGAAAGTGGAAGACCAAATTAGAATCAAGTATTCAACTGTTTTCTTTATTCAATAAAGTTCCTTCCTCGGTATCAGGAAAAAGCAAGTCCCTTGTGATTGTGTCCCATAATTAAATCTGTGACAGATTAGCTTAGAAGCTAATTCATTTAGAAACAACATACAATACAAAGAAAAGAAAATGACCCGCAGGCTTCAAAAGGCTTTTAGCTTCATAAAGGCATAAAACAGACTAAGCAAAAGGAGTACAGCAACAAATTTTCAGTGTTAGATCAGACATACAACATCGCTCTATCACCTTAGCACAAACAGAAATAAGGTGAGAATTATTTCAGTCGTTTAGCTTTATTCCTGTCCATCTATTCCAATTCACTCCGCCATGGGAAAACTCAAATTCACAAGAAAGACACACTAACAATCCATCTTCGTTCTCTCTTATGCCTACCCAGGTTTGAATTCTCATTATGGTTTGTCCTTTTCCCACTATTACTTTCCAAAGCAATTTTATTTGAAAGAAATAATTAAAAACTTATAAACCTCCAAGCAAAGTCTGACACTACTCACCTCGCCTACATTTTTATGTGCTTCTTATGAACTTTAAAAAAAGACAACAAAACCTTAACAAAGTAAAAAAAAATTCTGTGTTGAAACCTTGTGGGTTTGACCCTATCAAGTTATTATTACCTAAGCAACATAAAAAACCCATATCATGTCAGCAATGTGAAAATCCCACTTTAATTATAAACTAGATCAGCTTCTCCAGAAATAAGGAAGGGTTCACACATCCCTACTTGACTCCAAAGGATGGCCCAACTGTTTCAAGTCAATGGAAACCCAGACTATTGGCTGTAGCTCGGGACTAAGTGCTAAAATAACAGACCTTCCATCTTCCTTAGCACCATTTGCAGGTACAGTGCACAGATCTGTCTTTCCTGTCTTACACATTCTCAGCTGACTTTGCCTGCCAGTGTAGGTTTGGTGGCTCTGGGCTGGGGAGACTGGACACTCCAGACAGTGACCCATGCCACTCTACTGGAGATGACTCAGGCACACTGCTTCAGAGCAGCTCTCCAAGGCACATGAGATGAATTATTCCCTAGGCACTCAGGCTTTCTTCCAATAAGCAAAGATTGGATTGGTGTAGACATCCAATACTTGGATGCCTGGGGGTAGGTGAAGTAACTAACACCCTTTACATCAATCACGCTGAATGCACAGAGCTGTGACTTTCTCTATGATGAACAATCAACCAAAAAACCCCATGTTGGAAGCAAGTCAGGTGAGAGCATGTATGGGTGCACAGACAACATTCTGCATGTCTGTATTGCACTTGTCCTTTGTAGAAGACAGTATACAGGCATGCTGCAGCTTACACAGCTAAATTCTGCCTTCCCAGTAAAACTAATAGTACATAAGCCTGCAAATATAACACCAAAACTTAAAAGTCAAAGTGTAAGCTTGCATTTCACATACGTAAGTCAAGAACAACACTTCATCAATAAATGAGAACCAAAAATCCTAGCTGTGTCAAATGACAAGCAGCAAAACTACACATTTGGAAACCAGTTTTTTATATGCTTGGATTTCTCCACTTGAGTTTCATCAGAAGATAGGTTCTTTTACCTTTAGTGTCAAATTCTAAGAGGTGGCAAAGTTTTAGTCTTTCCAGAGAATATGCTCTGAGGAAATTACAAACAGCTCTGAAGACATGCTTTACACATAAGCTATTTTTTGTGACTCTTTCAACACATGGCCAGTTTGCATTCTCCTACTGCACATTTTCAAATCCTTTCCCTGCATTCTCAGGACAACAGTGCTGAAGAATAACATCATACACCTCAAACTAATCTGGTATTCTTTTCTCCCATGCCCTTAAAGGATTATTCTCTGTAGTACCTGGTGCTTTGCTGAGACTCTGAAGTGCTGCCTGACAGAAGCAAATGGGATCTACCATGGAATGACTTATTGGCAGGATTCAGTAATTCACCAGCTCTTTAGTCAAGAATGGGAACTGAACACACTCTGGGCCAGCTCTTGAAGCCTGCCTGCCAGCTAGAAAAGTAAGGAGATAATGTGAGCATAATTAATAATGGCATTCCCACTTGTACAGTCGATTACATTCACGCTTCATTCGATATATTGAGAAGGTAGACCAGAGAACAGAGCAAAGAGCAAGCCAGCCATTTATGTGATCAGAACAAACACTGGTGCCAGCACCCTCAGCCAGGTCATTTAACAAAATGAGTCTACTTAATACAGTTTTTATTTCTGCTCTGCAGTTAGTCTGAAGACCACTTACCCCTGCTCTGCTCACTCACTGACTTACACTGAAGGCTACCTGGTTTGCCAGGTTTCATTTATTTGATACAGCATTAACATACCTAGAAATAACCAGCTCTGTTTCTCTTTGAACACACAACTGGTTTTGTATCTCCTTTTAACATAAGGAACAACTGTGCAGTAAGTGTGGTTACATATTTCTGCCAATGCTGTTTGACTGAATTTCTTCACACATCCCTACCATAGCACTGCCTTGGGCATATGAATTATCCAGATTTACACAGCACAGGTACATACCAGAGACTGTAGACATTGCAGAAGGCCAGACTGAGAATCTAAACTTTTTCTACCAGCTGGCCTCTGGTTTGTTCTGTAATTTCTTTTACATTGTCCCTGATTTGATCCACATGTAAGTGTTCTGCAATAATACACTGCTTTGGCATGTGACAGAAGAGGGGGAGCCTTGCCAACACATACACAAATGCCCCAGTTTTGCAGCAGTGGACCCTAAAGCACCCATTTTCCTTCAGCATCTGTCCCTCAAGGCTGCACATCTGCACGGACACTCTCATGCCAAGCAAATGCATGGTGCACATCACAGGATTTTTCCAGAGCAGCATTAGGAGGAGCTCCCTGTGATGATGGCTTCTGTGACACCTCTGAGAGTCACACATCTTTGTTACCTCTTCTCTGTCAAATTTTGTTAGAACAGTCAGGTAGATCCAAATTCTATGGGGCAAAAATAAAACAGAGCAAACAGTATTGGAACATAAGCTTTACTTTCTTAGGAAACTAAAGTACCAGTCATGGCCCGAACCAACTCAGGAACCTGGTATAAAATGCAACTGCAGAAAAAGTGTTGTGCAGATGCCTGCGCCCTTCTGGGAAGGCAAGGCCTTTAGTAGCAAAAGCTGGTTTGTCTGATTTAAAAGATGTAGCCCAACAAATAAGCTCTCTCTTGCACACAATTCATGAGGAACCTCTAGGTTCTCCAGACAAGAACTGTGGAGGTGTGGGGGTGGTGTATAAGTGTTGGAATTTTCAGTTCTGAAGAATACTTCCTTTTGTCCAGATGTAGCTTTTTTCCATCTTAACAAAGGTGAGGCTTGGACATTTTGACTCCCTGGTTTGGGCATTATTTTCTTTGAACTCTATGCCAAAAGATTCCTCAAAACTAGATTCATACAATACACAGACCAAAAAACACCCCAGGCAACCAAGAGTTCTTTGGGGCAGTGGAACTTAGACGTAGGACCCACAAGCCAGGAAGAAACAAGGCATAGCCAAGAACAAATAGCCTATGCTTACAGTAGAGACACATTCACACCCAGCGGAACTGAGCTCACAAGAGTACAATAAACTAGCACAAGAACATACTGAAAACCTGCAGAGTTGTTGGCAGGGGCAGATTAGACCAATGGGGTCACCTATCCCCATACGGGCAGCAAAAGCTCCCTTCAAGCCTGCCAGGAGGAATATGTAGATAGATCAGCCAAGATAGATGTATCAGTCCTCTGGCAGGGCTGAGACAAAGAAGTCACTTAAACAACTAGTCGATTGCAGAGTGCACATCATGGCACAGAACAGGCACTGAACTGATCAAGTACTCATCTAAACTGCACTTCCACGCAGCAGCAGGTCAACTCCAAACCAAATCCCATGAAGGAGAAAATCTCACTCTGTGAAGGTGCCAGCCACATCTCAGGAGGGTGAAGGACACAACTTCTACCACACAAAGCTGACAGTTTGCACTGTCCTTTCTAGTCAAGCCATCCTAAAACTGGACTAAAAAACTCACCTTATCAATGAATATTAAATGGCCTCTGTGATCATAACTGATCACTGATAAACAGGTTTAATCAACTCAAGCATGTGGTATCTTCCGATCTTTTTTCCCAAACGAGCTGTCATTTGGCAAAGCACTGTGGCCCAGCAACCTCATGTTTTGAAACATGTAGGTCTACAGCAAATAAATGCTCCCAGCTACACAAATTCCAGTCACCCCCATTTGGAAACACTCACCCTACTCCTCCCAACAAGTGAGTGACCTTGTTTAATCGTGGTGTATTTTCCAAATACTAACTTAGGCCATGGTTTTTTCTGCTCATCTGGTTTAGAAATACCACTGCTAGCAATAGAAGTTTTAAATGAATAGAAACAGCACCTGAAAGTCACATACAAGACTAGAAGACTAAAGTGAAGATACTTAAACATTAAAAACTTTACAGTGCGAAACATTCCTAGGGGATTTTGCAGCATCTCAAATACAGGGAAGGTAAAAAGCTGCTGAAGCCTTGAAAGAAAGAGACCAACTGAAATCAAACCAAGCACAAAACAAATACAGCACTTAGAAAAACCACACTCCTAAAAGCCCTGGACAGGTGAGAACAATGGTTATTTGGGACTAAAATGTGACAAGAGTGCTGAAAACCTTCCAAAGAACCGTATGGTATTTTATCCTTGTGCTGCATTTTCTAGCATTTATCCTCTAGCATTTTTATTTCAGTGACATGCTACAAATAAGTGTTGGGTGCAATGACAGTTGACAAAGAATTTGCTAAATTCAAGAATGCTTCTCAACTATCTCTATTTGAGAAGATTCAACTATAAGGCTTTTTGAGAAGTTGAACAAAGTTGACATTGCACCTGACTCTTTTGTTTTGTTTTCAAATCACATTTGCTGGCTTGCAAGCTATTACGAAATACTTTATTTTCATTGAGGAGGATAAAAAAAAGGAATTTAACTTTTACTGCAGTAGGGACTGATTCCAGACCAACAGGGTGAGCTAGAGCAGAAGTTGCATGAGCTGGGCATGTTGCACTGGGCTGCCCCCAGCTACACACATGATCACAGCACTAGGTGCAGAACGAGTCTGTGAAAGACAACAGCTCTCCACCTGCTGCTTCATTTGACAGGGCTGCAAGCTCAGGAAATAGCACATTTACTAACCTTGGCTTCTCTGCACCTAGTGTTCAGCTCAGTCAGCCAAGTCACTGAAGCCCTAATAGCAGTATTTATCCTTCTGGCAAGTGAGGAGACATGGAGAAAGCAGGGAGGAAAAGACAGAAGGCACCCCAGAAGAGGAGCAAGGAAAGCCACACAGACAAAAGAAAGGGTGCAGAGCACACTTTCCAGAAGGCAGAAATTCCCACACCCATTAGGACTTGCTGTCTAAATAACAAGAGTTCCAGGCAGACACAACTGGCTTCTCTGGAAAAAATATTTGCTTTAACAAAAGACAGGGGCAAAGAAAATAAAAGGTGAAACAGAAGGGAGACATTAAAAGAACAGAAGCTATGCAAAAACAGAAGGCAAGGGCAAAGGCCATTTGTCTTCCCTATCTACAGAAAAGTGATGGCACATGACAAAGAAATAACGATAGTGAGGGGCACCTGGGGATATTTGCTCCTCACAGACCTCCAGGAGAACTCCTTCAGGAGAAATGCCTACCTTTCTCCAGAAGCCTTTCTCTAAGCCAAAAATACAAATAATGGCCACAAAAGTAAAAATATTTATAAACCCCCACCTCTCCACTGCTAATCGGTGGCCTGTTCATTCATTTTTTCAAGTTACAACAAATAATGCCCTGCCCTCTGCAGTAAAACAGAGAAATGTGGAGAAAATCTTTTGTATCTGCTGAGCAAGCAAAAGACAACCTCTTTCAAACTGCCCTTCTGACTCCAGTGTATCAAGAGTTTGTCCTCCCTGCCCCATGACTACATCTGACACTGCCACCCTGGCTTATATCACAAGTTGAAAAGTGCTAGCCAGACTCCAAGATAAATCTGTCAATAGCGAGGCACACAAATTCACATTCTTCCCTGCCTGCTTGTGAATATCAGCTGTTTGTCTGGGAGCAATTCTTTGAAAAGCTTTTACTGAGGGAGAAAAGGAAAAGGGGATGCAGAGAGCATTTCAAACAGGAAAAAAATATGGGAAGGAGAACCCCACAAAGACTGCAAAGAGAAAATAAATTTTAAAAAGCCTGTCCCCATCAGGTCCTCCTAGGAACCTTCTTTATCAGAGGTTCATTGTCAATCAATTAGCCAAGGCAGCAGGGGTCTGTAGGAAGGGGGGTAGCTCGAGAGACAATGGTCTGCCCTGTTGTATTACTATTTAATCACTTTTCCTAAATAAATAAAACAGCCCTGAGGTGCTGTCATGTCAAGGGAATTTATAACAAAAAAACCCTTCATTTTTCATTGGTCATTACTTTTCCTTCCCTCCCACCCCTGCAGGACTAGAGAGGGTTATTACTGTAGCCTTAAGTTCCATCTTTGTGTTGCTTGCCTTTGATTCCCACTCGGACCTTGCCACTTTCTGGCACTAATTTGTCAGGCTGAACAAAGGAGGGATTTGTACCTCCTGTAAGGTCTTAATTAGGAAAGGCTTCTGCTGCATTATGTGCCATTGGGACAGGACACAAAGACGGTAATTACAGGAATTTGCACTAAATGGCTGAAGAATTCACAGCAAAACTTTTCTTCCTCCCCCCTCCTCATCTTTCTCCAAGCTTACCCCTCCCAGCAGCCCTGGGGAAAACCGCTCTCAATGCCTGCAAGCTGTAATTACCAACAGCAGGCCCCTCAGGTTAAACAGCAGCCCATGCCCGGAACGGCACAACCAGCCCGCAGGGAGCAAGGAACAAGGAGAGAGGCTCAGCTTGCCCGTGTGCCTCCTTAGCACAAACTTTTCCGAGGCAAACAAGTTTCCCCAGTTTCTCCCAGTCATAATTAAAATTATTTATTTCTTTGCATCATGGTAACAGCTCCAAGTTCCAGATGGCTCTAAGGGTCTCAGAAAGTGGCAAAGGATCTGCTCCTACAGTGCTGTGAATCCTTGTCCTCAGGGACAGAGAATCCCAGCGACTGGCTTCCCACAGACCCTCCACAACTCACACTTCGCTGCACAAGAACATTTATTCAGGTTGGCAGACTAAAAGGAGCACTGGGAATGCCTCAGGTGTATCAGAAAAAGACATCATGCAATCCTGGTCAGAGCACTTATTTTTGCGGGGAATATATGAGTGAGTACAGATTAATCATCCCACGTTTGGGAGAGGGAATTCACCCTTTCCCAGAGAAAAGTCTGCTCCCATACTACATCCAGCAAGACTAAAACCTGTTTCACACTGGAGACATGTATTTTGTTGCCATCCCAGGGCCTGATCCTATTTTAGAGAAGGTCATTGAAAATATTCACTTGAAACTCTCCTGAACCTCAGTTAAAGGATGAAACAAAATATAAAAAAAATTACATCAAGTCATACAAATGTGGCCAAAACCAGACCTGAATTCAGACAGAAGCCCAAATACTGTGACCAAATCATTAACTGCAACGATGCCAACCTTCATGATGTTCCAGATGCCAGGTGGGTGCCATGCACTGTGGAGAGATGAGCAGGAACATGACCTGCAGGTGACTACCAGAGGGGGACAAACTTAGCTGCACCCACAGTCAATTTTGAGGGCAGTCCAGTAGTTCCAGGGCCCAGGTCTCCCCTGAAAGGGATTCAGGCCAGCCAGCAGTTCCTGGGCCCAGGTACTTCCCAGAGTCATGTGTGGTTCCAGAGGAACACGAGAACCTGACCCCAAAGAAGTGTGGGGAGGAGGCAGGACCATGACGGCTCCCATAACACAAGAGAAAAAAACTCTCCAAAAGAGCTGTTTCTGACTGAGCTGGCAATTTCTAAGTGAGTGTAACTAAAGCAAGTCAGAGACTATATTTTAGGCACAAGGTGCCCAAATTTGATCCACACAGGTGCCCTTGCTAAAGTAAAATGACAATGAACTGTATTCAACCAGGTCCTCTCTCTATTATCACTTCATTCCCAAACTGGATACAATCATGAACATGCCTAGGACTAGAGTCAGACAACAAATTAATTCAAACCCCTTTGATTCTGGACTGTCCTGACAGTGTCCTGAATCAAGAAAGCAGCTCAGCCACCCTGTAGGGCAGCCCTGGCCCATGTAGTGCTGTATGTGCAAGATCTAATGTTTCCACACTGCTCATCAAAAGCAGATGAACCTCTGAATATCCCATAGTTTTTTCTCCACATTTTACAGAGAGAAAGGCTAACTACAGCCACAGTGAGAGGCACGGAACAGCTGTGCTGCTAAAACACATGCATGGTCTTTCAAGTGATTTTCTTTTCCTGCAGAAGAGGTGTAGGTGCAGATGCTGCAGCCTGGTTGCTTACCTGCACACTTGAAGCTCTGAACTGTGAGCCCTCTCTCTAGAGACAGCGTGGTCAGGATGCTCAGGAAGCTGGTGGTCACAGACTGGCGCTTGGTCTTCCTTAGATCATTTCCAAAGGGCCGATCTCTGGGTTTATTCCTAAGCGTGACCTGTGGGTTTTGAGTTAAACTTCGAGTAGCATTGGCTGCTGCTTTCAGTGCCTCCATCCACTCCTGGGCCCTCTGACGGGTCTCTGCGCGCAGGCGCAGCACATCTTGGGGAAAAATGACCTGAAAGCAAGAGTCACAGTCATCCTGAGTGTCTGTCTGGACTGACAGGCACACATCAACATTGTAGCTCAGCAGAGGATCCTCATCAAGTCTGCCAGGTTGGAATGCCATGAGATAAGACCTGTTCAAGACAAAAGTAAATGCCTTCCAGTTATTCTGGACAGTTAACCTGTAAAGAGTCCCTGATTTGAGAATATTTTGGTACTCTTTCGTGTTTTCAGTCAAATTCATGGATAGGAAGAGCTCCATAGGCTTCTCTAATAATCCACTGGTTTGAGAAAGGTCACTGTTATTTTCAGGCTTTGGCACATTCTCCAGTTTCTCCTGCTGCCTTGTAAAAGCAGGCACAGAAGCACACACTGCTTCCCAAAGTTTCTGTCCCCAGTCCAAAGCCTCCCAGGAGGACTCTGCCTTCAGCTGTAGCTGTGAGCTGTCTAACAGGACAGCGTCCACCACCTTGGTTTCAATGCCACCAGTAACAGTGACCCTTTGAAAACGCACGAGTGGATACACGGTGGGAAGAGTCTGGTTGCCGCTGCTGTCCAAGCAATACAGGTACAGTTTGTACTGTGAGAGCTCAGCGTAACAGGTTTGCCAGAAGCTGTCATTGTCTCTTCTAACTTCTAAGTATCCCTTCTTCAGAAGATTTGGGAACACTATCTTGTGTTCTGGAGGAAACAAAATGAGAAAAAAAATTATTAATTTTTTTTTAATTGTCTCAAATTACTACATCATTCTGGCTTCTACATCTCTCCTACCCATTCACAGCATATCTGAGGATAGGATCACAGAGTGTCTTCATCTAACAGGTTATAATTATCAAACACAAGCACTACCTCTACATTTGAGCCACCAAGAATGCAGCACTTTTTTACCCAGAGGTACTAAAACACTTTACAAAAAGGGAACAAAGAAACAGAGGGACAGAGGAACAAAGAAACAAAGCAATTGTCCTGAGATATCCAGGACAACAGTGACAGAGCAACAAAACACTGCAAGTCTCCCAGAACATAGTCCAGAAGTAGACAATATTATCAAGTTATCTATTGCCAGCTAAAATAGATTTTGACAGTGAGAAACACATACAAATAATAACACCTTACCCTCTCTTTCCTGCTCCTTCCCAGGCTCAACTTCATGTTTTCACACACACCACCTCTGCCTCCCCCATCTTAAGCAGCTCAGAGGGAAAGGGAATACTGGTATCTGGTCAGCTCCTCTTTGCTGCTCCTTCTTTGTCACACCTTTCCCCTGCTCCAGCATGCTCCTCTCCAGGGGCTGCAGTCCTTCAGGGTAAACGTACCCTTGCATGAGGTCTCCGCAGCCACAGTTCCTTCAGGAAATCTCCACATTCTCCAGTACGGGGCTGCAGGGAGATCCTGCTCCACCGTGTTCTCCCCAGGGGCTGGAGCACTTTCTCATCCTCTGACCCTCAGCTACTCTTGACACAGCTGTCAGTGCTGTGCCCTTTCTGAGATGTGCTCTGCCAAAGAGGCCCCACTGGTGGCTGCTGGGCACAGCTGCTGCCAGCACCTGGGTTCAGAACCTGGCACCTGCACTGACCCGGGGAATGTAGAACTGTGCCCAACACAGCAGTTTCTTACCACATTTCAGCACAACCTGGGACCAGAACATTTTGTGCAGCTCTGTTTACTCCAGAGTTTTGCTGATTTATGAGAATCAGGCTCAGGAGCAGCAGACACGACCAAAAATGAAAAGTAAGAGGCTGCCCAGAGAGATTCAAACACATACACCTGAGCATCTCAGCATTTCAGGTGCTTCGGAACAGACCCTTTCACAAACCCCAGCCCAAGGCAAAGTCAAGGAGAATTTTCCTCTTCCACAGAAAACCAGCCATACACAAGTCACTCCAGGCACTAAAGTGATGCAAATTTAAAAGGAATTTAAAGCATTTAGGAGTTTTAAAAAAGGTTTCCATGCAGAATTTGTTCCAAACTGATTTGCACCACTTCAGTCACCATATGCAAGTATATTTTCACCTTGACCTAGACATGTGGCTCTATGCAATTTTTGTTGGTCGCTGTATAAATTCAGAGGCATTCACTGCTACACTGTAATACCAACTGTAACACTTGGCACCCCAAAATAACCCAGGCCTGAGGAACAAACTCTTACTCCCATCTGAGTTCTACTTCACCTTTCCAGTAAGGGTACCTGTGATGGGTCTTAACTTGCAAACAGTGACAGAATTAGGAGACATAACTAAAGGTTTCTGCCTCTGATTGTCCATTGCCCTTGGAGTCTGCTATTCCTGGCACAAGAGCAAGGTAGCCACCTGGAAACAGCTCCTGATCCACTGCCCAGCATAATTAGGTCGCAACAAAATCAGCATCAATTGACCTTAACATACAGCATTACAGACCACAGCAACACAAGAGCTGTTCTACTCAGACAACAGAGATTTCTGCCCTGAGGCTGACAGCCTTTGAAACAGGGATAGCTGGAGGCATAAAACATTTTCAGCATCTCAGTTTAACAAGTTACTACTCATGTTAACAGGCCATGCTCTAGTAAGTTTTAGACACAATCTCTGAGTATACTGAGGATGTCTTCAACATCCTCAGAGCTAAGAGAACAGAAACATCTAGACTGGATGAAGCTTGGAAACAAAACCAGGCCTGTATAGAAACTACCATGCCCATCTGTTCTGGGCTTCCCAGCTAATACAACCAAGACTGCTGACCAAACTGCTCTCACCACTGCTGGCTAAGGGAGTCTGTCTGTCCTCCCAGAGCACAAGGAGAGTCAGGGACTCTTAAGCATTTGAGGAACTTAGTTACTGTCCGTGGGCTTCCTATATCAACTGGTGCCACCCTGGCCTGTAACCTTAATTCTAAGAAGATTCTCCTGCCCTTGGCTGAAAGTATTCCTATAGCTAATTCTCAGTTTCCTCTATGGGCAGGAGAAAGAATCAGAATAGCAGTAATGTAAAAGCTTTCGCCAGCTCTTTGGCAAAGACCAACTTTTAAGGATTTATAAGGATTAAGTAGACAAGCTCCAGTTAAACTTAATGAACATAACATTAAAATTAATTGTTTGATATACTCAGTGTCAGTATGGGAATCTCATGGGGGTTAAAAATGGGGGAAGGATGCTACCTTGTAGCCACACTAACAAAAAGGAGGCACTTGGGTTTTGCCTTGACAGCTCAGCCTCAGCTTCCCCATTCACCCACATACTCAGAATGGAGCCTGCTTTTAACACCATGCTCGAAGCACTCCATCTACAAATATTTCCTGCAGATATGGCTAAAACCATAACAACAATTTTAAAAATTGCTCCTTTTGGCATTAGGTCTAAAAAGGTCACTAAAACTGCACCTTGCATATCAATAAACTATTCAAGAGTATTTAAATATGAAAACTGAAAACCTAATCTATAACCCAAAATGGTAGAGAAAAAGCACACTTTGATAGCTCAAATGGATAGATATGCACACACATGGACACACTGAAAAAGAACCAGTTTTGTTCACTGTACATCTCTGGCCCTGACATTCATCAGTATTTCTGTGCTAATTCAAAAGCCATTAATTTCTCGGAAACCCACACTAATCCCTTTGTAGTGCAGATAATAGACAGCCATTCTAGAATCATCTTCCCTTTCTATTAATCCAATCAAGGAGGCAGTGCTTCTGCAGCTCCAACTGCAATCTCTCTCGCTTCCATCAAGTATAGATGATAGTTCAAGCTTTTCCATAAGACAACTCATAACCTTCCCCCAGCCACCCCTCCTTCATCTGCACACAGGTTTGCTTGTCTTTTGTTGAGTTAGAGAAAGGCTATCTCTCCCTGTCTTTCACAGAGGCACCCCCCTCTCCCTCCTTCACCCCACTCCTTCCCTTCAAGCTCTGTGAAATTGGCTCCAGTGGCTCTCGCTGTAACTGGGACAGAACCAGCAGCCACCCTGATTAACATTCAAATGCCTCATATTGTTTGGGTCAGGGCAATAGAAGCTGGCAGAGACAGGTTGAATCCATATGCTACACACACACCCACACACACACACCCCCCCCTTACAGCTCTGCTCCTTTATCTCCTCCACGTGCAGTGTGACAGATAATACCTTTTTACTCAGAGAGCAAATGGTACCATCTCTCTATCCACCTTCCAAACAGAAACTGCATCTTTCCTTCTTATGGAGACAGGCAGAGTAAATTGAAGAAGAGTAAAAAAAAGGAAATAATCACAGTAAATGGCCCACATCTGAGCCATTTGGAGTTATAATTTCAAGGAAAGAGGTGGAAGAAGGCAGAGGAAAACAAAGAGAGACTCAGCAGCTGGGGACAGAGTAATATCTTCCTCAGCATCTCTCCTCTCCCTCGGGAACTGCCCACTCATCCCAGCTAGGAACCCTGCACACAGCACTGAAACCAGGACAGCCTAGCACCCACCTAACACTCACCACACTTGGGGGCAGCTGGTGCAACCAGCAGCCCTGGAGAGAGAGACCAAATCTTGTAGCAGCATGTGCAGAAGATAAATGCTCCGGAACAACTGACTGTACTTGCATCTCACTTGGCATGGCAGGAAAACGTACTCTGTTTTCCACCACTGAAGTATTTCTGACAACAGGAATACCAAGTAACTTGGAAAAGAGCAGAAGCACAGATGCCTAGTTTGTGAGGAGTTTATGTCTTGAGGGGGCACTTCTCTCTGAATTCTCTAATGCTTAGTAAGTGGTAAGTGTAAGTTACAGAGTTTTTGTCCATAGTTCTCCTCTCTGATTTTTACAAAACTGAGCAGACATGTTTGGGACCTCAAATGCTCTCAAATTGGGTTGGGCCAGTCACTTTCTTGGTGGGATTTGCTAGATCACGGACAAACTGTGCTTCAGATCAACGATGTCCACTTATCTTCCTACTTAAAAATATAGTCTTTTCTTCCCACCTGTTTTCCCACCTGGTTCTGCAGATACGTATCTTGCAGTTTGTCAGTGTGCAGGTGTCCAACAGAGTGTCAGCTCTAGAGTTCCCCAAGCTCACAGGCAAACAAAACAGCTATATGGAAAAAGTACTATAGCACTCACACTGCCAGGAGTGGTGGTGTTTAAGTGAAAACATCCAAATGACCACCAAACTGTGCTGTGTTTAAAACACTGTGTTTTAAGAATCCAGGCCAGCCTTCGCTGTATATTAAAGAAGCAGTATTCTCTTTTTGTTTGCCAGAGCACATGCCCAGAAATACATGAGCCGGCCTTGAATTTGCTTACAATTCCTGTCTTTGCTAGCTCTGCTTCCCCCTTGTGCCCCACAGCACAAACAGGGTTTATTTCTAGCACATGAGCTGTTTTACCAGCAGGCCTAAGAAGACACTGCCCCAAAAGGCACAGCTTCTTTTCAGATCTTCTTTCTCAGAAATGGAGGGGATCCAGTGTCATTTTATTTGTACTATGGTTTAGTGGTGGAATTGGCAGTGCTGGTTTAACAGTTGGAGTAGATAATCTTAAAGGCCTTTTCCAACCTAAATGATTCTATGATTCTATAAAAAAGCAAGCAGCGGGAACAGATAAGCTCATAGTAATGGGTATACCATGAAGGTAAGAAAAAAAAAAGTGAAGAGTTCATCTATGCAGTAGCTGGGACAGCTTTGGAGGACTGGGAGACCTCTGCAGGCTCCAGACGGAAGTCCTTTACTGCAATGAGGACTGACACGAGTTGCTGAAGGTCCTCTCAGTATCTCATAGCATTCATTTAATTTGGATTAAAACCCTGAAAAGGGATGTCTCCTAAGGCTGCAGGCTCTATGACCCCTTCAACCAGTGCTGCAGGTTTTATCCAACCTCAAAATACATTCTTCAGTCTTTTCTGGAAAATAATTAGTAGCCGCAGAAACACATGTCTGCAAAACCTACTTTCTTGCTTTTGCGCTTCTCTTTTCAGCTCAGCTCACAGTAGCAGCAAACTCTTTGTGAGGCTCTCTTGTAAACAAAGAGGGAAGAAGCAGCATGACTACTTTGTAAAATCTGCACAGCAGCTGAAAAGAACAGGTAAAGGAAACAGGTTAAAAAAGTCTATTTTCAGAAGCTCTTCTTCCTCAAAGAAGGTACCCCTGCCTTCAAATATTCCATGCAGAAAGGCTCTCGGAGGGCACACAGCAAGGACTGACAACCTCAAGAAGTGTGTCCATGGGAATTTCATAGGAAATGAAGCGGCACACCTTGGGTACATACAGTCATGGGGTGACTGAGTTCTGGGCACAACCACACTTAAGGAAGCCCCCTCTTAGATCCACCTGTACACAAAATACATTTCTTGCCTTTTCCTCTCATGTTTTTATCGTGGAAGAATTTCTTGTTGAGCTGTTCTTGACACAGGTTTGAAGTCCTGCTATAATCTTGACTCTGGGTAACACAAGGCCCTTTTAGGGCTTCCGGAGGGTTGATGCATCTCTCCCTGGGGTCTGTTGTCTCTAATCAAAGTGGACTGAAACAGCTGAACTGGGAGACAGGGTTGAAGGAGGACAACACTGTAGACAGCCCAGCTTCTGAAAGTACAGAGACTCTCACCCAGGAGAGCGGAGAGAATGCAGTTTGCGGTCCCTAACTTAAGAAGCAATGGTGTCCCAGCTCTGCAGTTCCAAATAAAATTCCTCTGTTTGTCAGAAGGGGAAGAAAAACCTACTTCATTGTTTCCTCTCATCATTTTGCTTCCTTTTATGAACAGCTGCATCAGACTGTCTTGCATCTGCATGTAAGGGAGAGAGGAATATAATCCTCCTCACCCCAGACAGAGGAGCAGTGCATTAGGGTGCACCCCAATACACTCTTGCAAGCAGCCTGAGTCCTGTAATGACACAAGGGAAACCACCTTAGTCTTGTACTCTGCTGCTCAGCACCAGCTGGATTGGTGACTTGCTTCTTGCAGGTTGGGGATCCAGTGGCAGTTTGAAACAACTCTCACTGAATAAGTACAAGAACATGTCTTAAAATAAAGAATGACTTAGGTATTTCTTACTGTAAACAGTATAAGTACCAGAAACCTGAGGGCTGCATGTGGAAAATGGGCCAAAAAGATTATGCTTAAAACACTCTCGGGGACAGGTACAGACCTTCAGTGGCTACCTTTTAATGGAATTTCTGTGGGCATATGAAGTTGTTATGCATCAAGTCAAACCCAGGAGATGCCCAGGATACAGATGACAAAAATGAAGAGCTGTCTTCAGACTTGTGGGTACATTTCTGTTTTGCATCCTTTCCACAGAAAGGATATAGAACAGAGACTGCACTCTACAACAAGCAATATCTATCCCTAAACAAAAATAACATCAGGTATACTTGCATTTGTTACCCAAGAGCACCCTTCTTTGGGATACAGCTACTGTGGCACAATATAAACACAATAACCTACGTGTTTGTGCATATATATACACTTATACATACTTACATATTATATATATTTATACACACACATCTCTCCCCAAACACAAACACTCAGGCACCTGCTTTCCAATATAGCTGATTTACCTGGAAAGCCCAACACAAAAGGT
The DNA here is from genome assembly GCA_013400735.1 of Pomatostomus ruficeps. Lineage (NCBI taxonomy): Eukaryota > Metazoa > Chordata > Aves > Passeriformes > Timaliidae > Pomatostomus > Pomatostomus ruficeps. The sequence continues at coordinate 235,673 of VYZT01031331.1, forward strand.
TTATTTCAACCCTAAACAGGCCACCTATTCATAACTAGAGTCAACCCACCACATGCACACTTTCACAATCCCTTGACTTTTAGTTAAGCCCTTCCTTTACTTAGATTATAAAAATCGTTGTGGCACTAGCTGCTGTTCTTCTCCATAAGTGCCCAGGCCAGTTCTGGCATCTACAAAATAAACCATGGAGATGGAGACACTGGGTCAGTGTTTCCAAAGCCCTGAGCACAACCTCTTCCAGTACAGTGCTTAGGAAAGGAAAAGGAAGGAGAATCACTTGCTGAAACACCGCTTCATGTGGCTCACTGGAGGCACCTGCCTCAATCTGATAACAACACTTCCTGTGCCCCACACAAAGCTAGCAGGGATGCCTTAATATTGACAAGGACAAACTGAGTGCTTGAGAGTCTGTTAATTGTTTATGGACTGAACGGTCAAGCATTACTTAAAGAAAGAGAGCAGAGATCTCAGGCCTTACAGTAAAGCTTTGTACACCCTCTTTTTAATGGCCGTTCTTTCACTTTATGAAAACTGCTTTTGTTTGGATTTGCCACTCTCCCAAGAGCTTTAGCATTCAAAGCTTTTTTTAAGTTTGGGAAAATCATTCAAGGAGATGATCAGAAATACACAGCAAATAAATTATTTTTTCCTGAGTCAAACTGAACAAGACAGAAGCAAAAAGTAAAACAAGCATAGTTTTTTAAACAATAGAAAGAACAGAAACCAAGGTAGGTTTTAAAAATGATCCTTAGGAGTCTTAGATAGGCAAACACACAGAGCCACATCAAAGACAACAAAACCATAGTGATTTCTCTCCTTTTAAGAGTTATCTCACACTTAGGTTTTGGGTGGTATTTTTGTGGTTTTTAACATCCAGCTCCTCTTTTAAGACAAATATTAAAACCCAATAGAAAACTCCTCATATATAGAAACAAAGCCCCAGCACAAACCTGTGTTTCCTTGGATGTCCTCTCCCTTGGTTAATGCCAGGTAGGGGAGCAGAGCACAGTTATTGTCCTGACCAGGTGCAGGTGGCTGCTGCAGTGAGGTGCCTGTGAAGAGCACTCCCCAGTTCACATGGCTGATATCAGAGCGTGACCTGTTGTGTCCTGGTTTGAAGATGGAGGCTTCCTCATTCTGCACCAGGATGTCATTCACTGAGCGAGGCCTGTCTCTCCTCCGCTGGCAGATCCTGAAGATATTAAAAGCTGTGCTCTCCTCTTCCCCTGCCCAAGCAAGGTTGACAGCAGCTGTTCCCCTCTGCACCATATGTTGGTCTTTGGCTGGGAACGCTGTCTGAGCTTTGGTTTCCAAGAGGCCATTTTTGCAGTGATCCCAGATGAGGCTGCTTTTGGCTAAGGAGGCAACGTTCCTCAGGTTCCTGCTCTCTGTTATCTGATCAAATACCTCGTGCCCAACCAGTTCAGGGACCTCCTGTACACCATACACCTCAGAGGGCTGCACAACCTTTTCAAGCTTAGTATCGAAACTATTGAAAAAGTCTTCAGTCACTTCCAAGGCAGGGCTAATGTCATCCACTTCAAGAGCCTCCATATCCTGTGCTGCCAGTAGGCTCACAGCGTTGCGATGTGTTAAGAAGATACCACATCAATATCGAGAGAAAAACTGCTTCACATCTGTCCTTGGCACACCATTAACTTAGAGGTAGTGGGCAAATACAGTCAACCAACCCCTACCCATAGCAGTAGAAGTAAGCAACTCAAATTGTCTTCAGAGGGAAGACCTAACACCCAATGATCAAGTGGGCTATGGTCCCTGTATGAAACAAGCTCCTAGTGATGAAGAGTACCTGTAAAGAGAAGAAAAACATCACATCAGTAAGAGTCTATTCCCAGGTAAATATGTTTAATCACATCACTCCTTTCACAGTCATGGTCCCCTTCACCTAACTTTCTCCTTCAATTGGCACCAGTATTATTGTGTATGAAGAAACCCTTTGTGGGTTCTGCTGTTCACTCTATATGAACTCTGCGTATGATCACTCCTTGAACTGAAAACTGCAGAGAGCAGGATGGGGCACCAGATAACAGGAAACCAAAGTGACACCGTTTATTAACCGAGCTTTAGAAAGCTGCATTGAGAGGTAGCCACCTAAGGAATGCTACATACAGCTTCCCTTAGGGCTCTAAGAAAAAGCTGATAAACTACAGGGTCACAAAAGAGGCCAACCAGCCTCAAATAGTTTTCCTTTTTGTCCTAGATTGCTTGAATTCCCAATTTTATGGAGACCAACATGAGTTCCACAGCAGCTACTTTGCCTACCTGTCTGCATGAACAGAACTGTGACATCTGCCAAGTAAATCAATCCTACGAGCCTGCTACAGAGCACTGCACATAGTTTCTTTCCAGAATATCACTGTGAACCTAAGTGAAACCATGTAGCAACCTAAGCCCCAGAGACAATGCATCCTACCAGCAAAACAAAATATACCATGCCCTACACTGTCACAAATTTGCAGATCTTTACTTCCAAACTGTTGACTAACTGGGCAAAATGTAACACCAGCAAGGAGCTTTAAGGGTAGAACTATTGAGAGCTGTACGGACCACCTGAGCTTACACCTGTGAAGAGGGAGGAAGGAAGGAGAGTTTCTATTCCCTGTGGTGCAATAAGGGGGTGTCCCATTGCTGACTTCTGTCACACCAAGTCTGCTGCGGTCCAGCTTCTCACTCTTGAAGCTCCATCCACATGCTGCCATGCTGAAGGGAAATGCATGGTAGGTATGTTTAAATTGGGGTAACCTGTCAAATGTCTGCAAGTTCTTGGGACCTGGAGACTGGGCATTCGTCCTGGCAGAACAGCCCTCATGTCTCCTAAGACAAATCACAGTACCCAGAGCCTGTACATGCAGAACAGCTTGAAGTCAGAGTTTTGAACACATCAGCTCAAGTCCTAGAAGCAGCAAAGCCGCATTGGCCCAGAGCTCTGCCTGTATTAATACACTCTTAACAAAATTAATTAGCCTGGGCTGGGCTGATAATTAGCAGTTCATTAGCTTGTAAATGCTGCTGAAGTGCTACCAGGACCCATGAAGATTTACACTTAGCAGGAAAAAATATCTATTAAACAGCATCAAAACCAGGTAATACTTCTATTTAAGGTTGGATTTTTTTGGGGTTTTTTTAATCCAGAACAGTCTATTAGCCTAACTTCTATTAGGAAAGTTGCTTAAATAGGCACCCTTTACTACAGCATGCCAGAGGGAGAGAAGGTGGCCAGCAGCCCCCCAGGAAGGGGGCACAGAATTCTGTAGCACAAACCAATCCCCTCCACAATCCCCCAGAGGCTTCCTCCCACCCCTGCTTCAATTGTAGCCAGACATGCCACAGTTATGCTCAAAAGCAGCAGCCCACCTTCCCTCCTAACAGATCAGCAGTTCAGACTATGATCTCCACAAAGACACTCCAACTAAATAACTTTCAAAAGCAATAACTAATCACATACATAGCTCTGGAACATCAAGTCTTTACACTGAGATCTTTCTCCCCTTAAGTCTTTGCAAGGATTCACTCCGCTAGTCTCATAGTGAACCAGGGTAGGCTCAGCTTCAGTAAGTGAACATAACTAAGACACTGAAGGTAGAGACAAAACCACAACCAGAGGGCTGAACGAAACAGATCTGGAGTTATTTCAAATCAGAACAGTATGGGAGCAGACTCCTTGCAAAGCTGTGCAACTGTGCCAGCTGACAGCAGTGGGAAAATTAAGTCATCCTGGGCACATCTGCATTGTCAGCTTAACGCAGCATGGAGTTTACTCTTGAAGTTCATTCCTGCCAGCAGCCCCAGAACAGTGTTCTGCTCCCTGGTACCACAGAGTTCCAGGAGGAGCAAGGAGCTCAAGGAACAGCCTAAGGGACTTAATGTTGTGCAACCTGTCCACTTATTCTACATCCTTCTGTGGCCTATTTGTATAGCAAGAATGGTATTTTGAAGTTGCAAACTGCAAGAGGCATTCACTTGAACAAAATTAGCACTAACATAACCACAGGCCTGCAGTGAAGGCTACAGCCTGGTCCATCCAAAGAAGTTGCCTCATAGGGATTGGCAGAGAACGTAGCCTTGCACTCCCTCACGCAACTGGAGCGGCAATCACTCCACAAGGGCTTGTGACACGCCACTCCAGCATTGTAGTGATAGCAGATACAACATTGCTCTGTTCTTTATTTTAAGTCACTAGGAAAGGTGGAAAGCAAGGGGTAAAAACTGACACTTACATTTAACAAGTTCATTTTTAAATGCCGGAGACTTCAACCAGCTGAACGTTTCTCTGGATCCTGCGAGACTGGAGCTATCCAGTGCCATCCAACCAAGTGTGGTGATGCCGAACTACAAACTGACCTCATATCTAGTAGGATGCTGAATCACACGATCGTGAGAAGATGATGGGCCTCTGTATCACATGGCTCACAAACTGCAGCATTCATACCTTCCAAACTAGTCTGTTTGCCCTGCTCAATAAGGATGTGAAAGGTGACATCAGTGGCGGCAGGCTCATCCTTTCCTACGCCACCAAAAGAGTTGTGCCAGTAATTCCCACTACCCCTGGGATCCTGCAATTTCATATCCTCCATAAATACAGTTAGGCACTTTCTGACAGTGGCACTCAAAAAAACTTTAATTCAGATTTCTGCATGGATTTGGTGCCAAATGAGAGCAAACTGACACGGCAGTAAATGCTTTCATCAGAATCTCCTGCAGGACGGAAGGCAGAAAATCACTTCCTTCACGGGAAGGGTAAAAAACCACAAACAATGGGATAAGTTAAACTCCCTTCAAGCTACTATAAAATGTATTGTCTTATGTATTGTTTCTTGAAACACTTTAAATTTTCCAAAGCCATTCAGTCTAAGGCAGTGAATATGAGAGAAAAAGAAGCATCCACCCAAACTATTATAGACTGATGAAGCTGTGGGCAACTGTAAGCATGGACTTGTGCTCATCCAGGCCCCTGGGAACTAGTCTTACTCAAAAATGAGTGAAGGAACATTCTGCATTGTACTCAGCAAAAACTGCTGGACACAGGGATTGCAGCACCTGAAAAACAGTTTTCTGTATATCTGCCCATCATGAACTTGGAGTAGTCAGATAATCAATGTGCACTTACAACATGAGTAAAGTCTTTACTATCACAAGTTTATAGTGGCCCCATTACTCACATGGCTGAGGTAAACAGCAAGGATTACTGGTCATAGCACTTGAGACACTGAAGTTCAGTTTAGTAAAGATTACCTCCCTTGGAGAAGCCACATGGACTTAACTTAGGTGACCACACAGTCTGACAGCAGAGAAAAATCATGAATGATAAATGCCAAGAAAAATATATTGGAAGAGAACATTTAACTTCCTGATATGTTTTCTGGATCCTCATGGACCACAGAAAATATCCAAGCATTGCAGGGCAAAATTTAAAAAGCACAGACAATGCAAGGGTAGAAAGTAATCTTGCAGGTGATATGTAACATCACAACAGGCACGCATTGTGCACACCAGCTCACACATTGTGTTCAGAACTGTCCATTCAAGCTCTGGCAGGAGGGATAGCCAGACCTGGGATGTGTTTAGGAACCACTGACTGAAGAGATCCACTAGGCTCACCAACTCATACAAAAAGTATCTATAAAAGAAACACCTTTCAGTCTGGTTTTCTAAGGAAACAGTTTGTGCCACCATCCCGCCTATTGGCCAGTTTTTCTCCCGCTCTCTCATTCTTTTGAACTGTGCAGGTAACTTCAACTAGATGTGACAAAGCAGTAGTGCAGTTCTTAAACTGCTGTTCAACACTGGACAGGAAACAAGTCCAAAGTCACCCTGCTAATGGAGCAACAGGCAAAACTCAGTCCCTTATCCTCTCTAGGAGGCTAATTTCACCATATGGGTCTCTCCAAATCAGCCATGGCACACATGGTTGATGTGAGATGGATGTGAAAACATTTTGAAGCAGAGGGGAAAAGTAGGAAGGAAGAATAGGAGACATCACACAACTTGATAAGCAATCTTGTTGGTTTTGGTGCTCAGAGGACTTCCTACCGCTATTCCAGGTAATAGAGACGCTTAACAAGTTATACACAACAGATAAATAGGGACTTCCCCTTTTCTCTGGTATTTAGAGAGAGAATTAGAAAGGAACTATCAATGATGTTCATGAGGAAATGCATAAATTACAGGAGCTCTCAGTCAGTAAAAGGTAGCAAAAGACAGGTAATATTAAAAGCTCCTCAAGTCTCATTGATTCTTAATGACTCTTGAGCTCGAATTCCTGGCAAAGATTAGAGTTTCTGGGAATTTTATCTCAAGAGCACAAGAGGAGTTTTACAAGCTACCTGTATGCAAATAGAGAGCAGGGGTGACTCAGGCACTGGGGAGCTTGTCCTATCCCCTTCTCAACCCATTGGAACCTGCTGTGGGAACCAGCTCTGCTTATCTCACGCTGCATTACAACTGCGGGCTGAAACTCCAAGGCCAAGAAGGAAAACAGAAAGAGAGATTCTTTCAGTTGGGTAACAGCTGGGTAGCAGAGCAAATTCAAGCAGCCTCAGGGACTTTTATTTCTGTTATGCTGCAGGACTGGACCACTACAGTCCAGTTTATGGGCTGTGACAAACCTGGTCTGAACAACAGGTCCTCTGAAGAAGAGGTGGATGCACTGTCTCTTTGAATACAATCCACTGGGGCTGGAGCAGCTAAGTACCTACTGAGCTTTTCTACCTGTCAGTCTGAGCAACTCCAGACTGTGACCTGAACGTCTTCCAGTGGCACCTCAAACAATCACAAGTTTATCTGCTATAAGGATTTCTGACCGGCTCTGTGGGTCGCATCAGACAAGAAGTGCCCTGAATTTAAACAGGACACCCTTAGATCAATGGCAGTCCTTGAAAACCAGGCTCTGCTGTGCAGAATCCCTGAAAAAAGCTACAAAGCTGATGACTTATGTGGCACCTAATAGTTAAGAAACTGAACTGTCTCTGTCAGGGGGCACACCTGAATGGGCAGAAGAAAGAAGAAGGATGCACAGATGGCTGTCACACACACAGCCTTCACCATTGCCTATGCAGTTCTGCACGTCACTGGAACACAGTGCTTGCACAAGGAGCTGAAGCACTGACAGTGACAGGTATTGTGGAGTGCCTGCTTTCCAGCACCCCCCTGCTGCATCCAGACAACAGATGATGCTTTCTTTATTTGCAGTATAGCAAGGCCTACCCAACAAACATTCTCCATTTTGTTCTGCCCAGAAGCTCTTTCAAAGCATGACGGCGTCTTGGTCTCTCTGTCAGGCAGAGCCCCCTCTCCCTCAGCTCTACAGAAGCACAGTACCATGGCTGCTGTGGATGAAGTCTCAGCATACAGCGGCCCCAGGCAGACCTGTGCACTGTGTGCCACCCAGATGTGATCAAACAGCCGTTCTGGTTCAAGACACTTCCACTCCGAGTGGTTATGAATCTCGGGCAATGCAGTGACCAGTTCTCTGAGCAGCAATTGAAGGCTGCACTCCTGCTTGCCTGTCATACTCATCTTGGAGAGGCAACTGATAAGGAGGAATTTCACATGGGACAACTGCAGAGAGCGAGCATCAGCTGGGACACTGTTCCAGCGCAAGCTGCCACATTCTCTTGGATCCTGGCTGTATTTTGTTCCCGTGGCAAAAGGCAAGCCTTTTCCCAAGTGATTTCAAAACCCCAAGTAATCTACTGCTGTGTGTATCAAGCGAGAGCAAACAAGCTTGTTAGATTCACCATTTTAATGGCTGGAGGAAATTTACAGTGCCTCACAAAGAAGAGAAAACTACAAGAAACTTTTCATATACAGGGGATCACAGTTTTGAAAGGTTGCCATATGATAGTCAATGGTTGGTTCAACGTCACCTGGGCAATTGTCTTTAGATCACATTTTTAAAGGTCCTCTCCAAAGGCCTCTTTCCCCAAAAGACAAACTGAGAAATTCTTTGGTTAAATTTTTCAGACTATCCCAACTCTAAAATCTCTCACAAAAATACCTTTTGACTGATATTCCTGCACAAACCCACAGGCAATAATATTCAGGAAAAACTCACAAAAACTGGAGAAAGAGACTTCCTGGTCAGGAATGCTTGGCTGTAGAGTCAAGAGAGGGTAGCTGAATGTAAGCATAACCATTTCCATGTTGCAAACCCACCTGTTTGCCCGTCTCATTGCCCTTAAGGATGACATTAACTGCCAACATTTATCAATGAAGAAGAGCTCCCACACCCGGTCTGCTAGACCCAGGGAGAGGCAAACAGGAGGAACCACTGCAGTTAACTTGGGGCCTAATTACAGTCGAACTAAAAGACAGCGGTGATCTCTTCTACTCTATGGAAAACAAAACAAAAATAAACAACTGTGAAAAGATAAACTGAAGAAAGAAGTGAAACTAGCTAAGAAGAAGAATGCCATGTTCTGTGAGAGGAAATAGACCCTCAGCAAGGACACGAGTCTGGCTCTGTGAAGCACAGATTTTCCCCGATGGCTAATCTCATCCAGTGCCTCTAACTCCCCAGGCACCCTCCCCACGTGGAGAACTAACACATCACAGCTCCAGAACAGCTCATCCAGTGATGAGCACATAGCAATGCACAATAAACAGTGCTTACAGTATACATTATCATTAATTTTAACTGCAATTTGGAAACAATTATTAAAACACAAAAAACACTAAGCTGCAAAGAGCACAACAGCCTGCATCAGAAAAAAGCGGAGTCAGAGGCTGAGGAGCAGCCAGGAGTGGAGGAAGACAGACCCTCAGAAGCATTTCTTTTCCAGAAACTGACTGCTGGACAGCTCTCCCAAGATCGTTATCGCTGACTGGTTTGCCTCGCAGCCATCTGACACACATCCCTCCTGGCTGGGGAGCACTACCAAGTAATGAAGGGCTGTATCACTTCCTGGGGATGAGTAACCATTTAAAATCCCAGCAGCTGGACTGGGACGAAGGACCTTTAGCAAGGAAAGGAACAAAAAGCCAAGCAGACTGACCACAGGGGAGTAGCTGGTGGTGACACACAGCCCAGGCTGCAGCCAGCCAAACGCATCAGCACGTGGGCACTTTCTTAGGTCACATCAGACTGAAATCCAGACCACCCCCCTCTGCACGCTGCCTGGTGGCTGCCTGACCTCGCAAAATCCACACGGACAAAAAGAACAAAGCAGTGCAATGATTTGGCCTGCGACATGGATCTATGGTCTTAAACACACATGAACCCTCAAATAACAACCCAAGGGAGTGAATGATTTCTGTGCTTATATTCCGGTTTTGTCTGAAGTTGTATAACTTGGATTTTACATTCCGTCCATGTCTACAAGAACACTGCCTGTCCTGCCAGGCACACAGACACCACAAAACAGCCTGTAACCTCCTGAATTCAGCACAGAGTACAGAAATTGTCAGGGAACAGGGTATCCAAGAGGGGTGATATAAACTCCTCCAGTACAAGAGGAAACATGATTGAACTAGACAAGCAGGAAACAACAAACATGACTCAGTCTAATATTTCTAATTGTACCTGCCTCTATGAAGCAGCTCGGCTCCTGCTAGGATGTGGAGCAACTTTGTATATGTCAGGTGAAATAAAACTTTTCTTTAAAAAAAAAAAACATTTCTACTTAACACAAACTGGAATTTTATAAGTATCTACCCATTTTACATTTTCTAGGACTAGGCTGAAGAGAAAAGAGAGTCAGTCCTTAAATGCTTGACTTTTTTTTTTTTTTTAAGTTCCAAAATTAAGACATTTTCAGTTTTTCTTTGTTGACCTGTGAACAGAAGTGAAAAGCACAGCTGGCAATAACAGCCTGCATTGCCCCAGAGGCCCAAAAGAAGGTAAGAAACACAGCATCTCCCACAAGAACACGGGAGATCATTTCTTCCCCAAGATCCTGGCGCAGCTGTAGAGAAAATACACTTGACATCCAAATCTGTACTGCACACAGCTTTCTGAGTAGCCCTGGTCTGCAGCTGTAGCCAACTCCTCTCTACAACTATGGTACCCAAAGAATCAGCTGGGACAGTACAAGCTGTCCTACAGTGAGACCAGGACTTCCCATAACTGTTAGTGGTTGCACGCTGACATTGATGGAAATACAGTGCTTAATAACAACGTCATTTCAGACCTCAAACCAAGCTCTTCTCTTGTTTTTCAAAAAGCCAGGACCACAGTGGTTTGTCACATAAATTAGCAGAAGGAAAAGAAGCAATGATCCAAATAATACCGAAGATCAGCAACCTACCACAGCAACCAAAATGCTCAGGGGTCCAGGCAGCCCTGCTGCAAGAGCTGACCTTGAGGGATGGTTGTAACCACAGGTACCACTGCAGCATTGTGTGACCACTCAGCACAAGTGCTTGCTCTTTTCTAAACTGAACTACATCTTCACTACAGAAAATCTTAGCAGAAGCCCTGTAGAAACCTCAAGGCATCTGACGATAGAGAAATGCTAATACATAACCTGGCTTCAGTCTGACAAGGTCCTGCAGGAGCAATGTATCCAGGTACTATAGACTGATAAGAACTTTCATTCTACTATACAATGCTCTGTTTCACATTTTAGATTTCAGATTTAAGTCCCAAATTTAATTCATTAATTTTGGATAAATAATACCCAAAAGTGGCAAGACGAAAACTACTGCTGCTTAAGGTGTATGGGCATTGGACCCACAGAGACTCAGATGCTTTCTTATTCTTACATATTGCGACTTTTTGTAGTCACTTAGTAGAGTATGCAGTGCTCAAAATGAGATTTGCCTGTAAAGCTGTGCAGGATGAGGGCCATTTGTGCATATCTGCAGAAGGGATCGGGAGCTAATTATGATGCCCTACACAAACGTACACTCGAGTTTCTCCCCTCACCTTACCTCGCACTGCCAGTGACCCTAGCATTTCTACTGATACTCCAGCTAGCACACATTCATTCCCACGTAACAGAGACTCTTGTCAGGCCTATCTGATTCCAGATGGTCTAATTCCACTGGCTGTGTCTGGGTGCCTGCTCCTTAAAAGAAGCAATTTTACTGCAAGGTAAGAAGACCACGGCAGTATGTCACACTCTGGGCTATTAAAATAGAGAGGGATGTCAGCATTCTGTGCCTAGACATATCGGAGTCTGACTCGGGAAGCACCCAAATTCCTGCTGAGACCGTGAACCGGGTGGGGAAAACGAAAGCACGGGGCCTTCTTATGCAGAGAGAAAAGTGTCCTTCCAGACGGGCACATGACTACAGGCGTGTTTGTGCTGTAAATGCAAACGCGGCCGCGCCCGGGCCCTCGCACACAGCCCCGTACGTTCGGGCGGGCAGGCAGGCAGCGCGGCGAAGGCTGTAAGAAGCCCGGCCCGGTCGCCCGCAGCGGAGGGGCTGGGGAGCCTGGCAGCCCCCTGCGGCGCCGCCCCGCCCGCGGACCAGAGGGAGGATTTATTTACCTGCCGCCGGGCCGCGCCGCGGCCGTGCTCCGGGAGGGGCCCGCGCTGGC